>PVHP010037781.1:0-17189 GCA_004024765.1 Zapus hudsonius
TGATGCTATATATTAATTGTAGTGTATTAGTTATTTGTACTTTGTTTTTGGATTATTAAAGTCACAGAGTACCTATATATTTGTATCTTTCCCCAATATGCTTTATGTTACATGATGCTACTGAGCATGACTCATGAGAAGGCCCAACTGGTGTAGAGAAAAAACTTTATCAGAAAGAGTGTTAGGATCTTGTAGATCATAAGGACTTTTGGTGTTTATTCCTATCCCTACTTTTTCCTTCTTTTTTAAAAATGTTTATTCATTTTCAAACAGAGAGAGAGAGAGAAGAGAGGGAGGGAGTGCATCAGGGCCACCACCTTGTGGGGTGGGTCTGGCTTATGTGGGTCCTGGGGAATTGAACTGCGGCCTTAGGCACTGGAGGCAAGTACCTTAACCACTGAGCCATCTCTCCAGCCCTACTTTTTCTCTTCTACTCTTAGAAATCTGCAGTTCGACCTAGCCCCTCTCCAGAAAGGAGCAGCAGCACAGGCCCAGAACCACCTGCTCCCATTTCGCTCGTTGCTGAGCAACATGGCAACTCTCCACAACCGATTTCAATAACCCCATCATGCCAGGAACCAGTTAAGCACCCATCTGAGATCTCTCCAACTCGTGGCCGATCAGCACCTAAATCTCCTGAGAAACCTCCCCAGACTTCTTCCTCAGAGAGCTGTCCACCATCCCCTCAGCCTACCAAAGTTTCCCGGCATGCCAGCTCCTCCCCTGAAAGTCCTAAACCAACACCAACCACTGGGACCCGCCGAGAGATTTCTTCTTCTCCGACAGCCAAGAATCGCTCACATGGCCGAGCAAAGAGGGATAAATCGCATTCTCATACCCCTTCACGTAGGGCAGGCAGGTCTCGAAGTCCTGCTACTAAGAGGGGACGATCTCGGTCTAGAACCCCTAACAAGAGAGGTCATTCTCGGTCCCGATCCCCTCAATGGCGTAGGTCCAGGTCTGCCCAGAGGTGGGGAAGATCTAGAAGCCCCCAGCGTCGTGGCCGCTCTAGGTCTCCTCAGCGTCCAGGCTGGTCCAGGAGCAGAAATAACCAGAGAAGAGGCAGGTCTAGGTCAGCAAGGCGAGGCAGGTCACACTCTAGATCTCCAGCCACCAGGGGTAGATCTCGTTCTAGAACACCAGCTCGACGTGGTAGGTCCCGCTCTAGATCACCTGTCAGACGGCGATCTCGATCTAGAACGCCCACCCGACGTAGGTCTCGGTCTAGAACACCAGCCCGGCGGGGCAGATCTCGTTCAAGAACACCTGCTAGGCGCAGATCTAGAACCCGGTCACCAGTACGCAGACGATCTCGTACTAGGTCACCAGCTAGGAGAAGTGGCAGGTCACGGTCTAGAACACCCGCCAGACGTGGTCGCTCACGTTCCAGAACACCAGCCAGAAGAGTGAGGTCACGGTCTCGAACCCCTGCCAGACGTGGCCGCTCACGCTCTAGAACACCTGCCAGGAGAGGGAGGTCTCGGTCTAGAACACCAGCAAGGCGAAGATCACGTAGTAGGAGTCTAGTTAGAAGAAGATCTCATTCAAGAACACCACAAAGAAGAGGAAGGTCTGGCTCATCATCTGAAAGGAAAAATAAATCCAGAACATCTCAGAGGAGGAGCAGATCCAACTCAAGCCCAGAAGTGAAAAAATCCCATGCTTCCTCAAGGCGGAGCAGGTCTCTTTCTTCACCACGTTCCAAAACAAAATCTTGCTTGTCTTTACGGCGGAGCCTTTCGGGATCCTCACCATGTCCTAAACAAAAATCACCAACACCAAGGCGAAGTCGTTCAGGTTCTTCGCCACCTAAACAGAAATCTAAAACACCACCAAGGCAAAGCCGTTCTAGTTTATCTCCTCACCCAAAAGTAAAACCTGGAACACCACCAAGGCAAGGGTCTGTAACTAGTCCCCATGCCAATGAACTTTCAGCAACACCACAAAGACAGAGCCGGTCTGAATCATCGCCTGACCCTGACGTGAAATCTAGGACCCCTTCGAGACAAAGCTGTTCTGGGTCTTCTCCTCAAGTGAAATCTAGCACACCTCAAAGAGGGAGCCCATCTAGGTCATCATCTCCACAACCCAAAGTGAAGACGATTACATCACCAAGACGAAGCCATTCTGGCTCCTCCTCTCCAAGTCCTAGTAGGGTGACATCTAGAACACCTCCAAGGCAAAGCAGATCAGAGTCTCCCTGCTCCAAGGTGGAAGATAGGTCATTGCCAAGAAACAGTCGTTCTAGATCCTCTTCACCAGATACCAAAGTGAAACCTGGAACACCACCAAGACAAAGTCACTCAGGTTCTATATCACCATATCCCAAAGTAAAGCTCCAAACTCCACCAGGGCAAAGTGTTTCTGGATCAAAGTCACCATGTCCCCAAGAGAAGTCTAAAGATTCACCACCACAAAGTTGCTCTGTATCCTCTCTCGGAGTAACTTCTAGCATACCACCAGGAGAGAGCTGTTTTGGCCTCTCTCTGCAACAAAAAGGACAATTTCAAACTTCACCAGACCCCAGTTCTGATATTTCAAGTCCAGATGTGAGACAGAGTTACTTAGAATCTCCATCTCAGCAGAGCAAATCTCAAACCTCTCCTAAGGGTTCCCTGTCCAGGTCCTCATCTCCAGTCCTGGAGCTGGCACCCAGATCACCAACAAAACCAGATACAAGTCATTTGTCAATAGGTCCAAAGCTAAAATCTGGAGTGTCTCCTGAGCAGAGCAGATCTCAGCCAGACACTTTCCAGCCTGATTCTTCTCTGTATCCTGCAGTGGACTCCACATCTCTTCTGGTACAGAGCAGCTTGGAACCTTCTGACTCAAAAGAGAAAATAGGCTTAATTCAAGAAGATATAACTGCATCTCCTAGACCAAGTGACAAAGTAAGTCCTGAGTACTCAGTTAGGCCTGACTCCTCACCAGCACTGAAAGACACACCTACAACCCCATCAAGGGAAAGAAGAGCTGGCTCACCTCTGGATACAAGAGACCAAACTAGTACATTACCTAAGCCAAGCCAAAGTGAGGAATTCATGGATGTGGTAGAGAAACCTGAACAACCACACCAAGTTTTACCCAGTTTGTCTCCCGAACTTAAAGAAATGGCTGGAAGTAACTTGGAGTCATCTCCTGAAATAGAAGAAAGTCCTGCTGTGTTGGCTCTTGACCAGAGTCAACCACAGGCTGCTTCAGAAGCTGTAGGAATTTCTGCAGTGGCTTGTTGGGGTGTGCCACATGCTTCCCCTGAACTTAAAGAGCTGCCTCATTCTCCTCTGAGGGAGAATAATTTTGACTCTTCAGAATTTAGAGACTCAGTCCCTGTTACCGATGTGAATACTGACTTTTCTTCTGAGGTAAAAGATTTGAATGGACCTTTCCTTAACCAGCTGGAGACAGAGTCATCTACAGACATGAAAGAAAAATCAATGCCTTCTAGGCGTAGCAGTTCTGAGTTCTCCCCAGAAGTGGTGGAAAAGGCAGGAATGTCTTCAACTCACAGTGTTTCTTCACCTGTACTTGAGACTGTCCCCAGAACACCTTCAAGAGAAAGAAGTAGTTCTGCATCTTCTCCTGAACTGAAAGATGGCTTACCCAGAACTCCATCAAGAAGAAGCCGGTCTGGGTCTTCTCCAGGACTTAGAGATGGGTCTGGAACTCCCTCCAGGCATAGCCTTTCTGGGTCTTCTCCTGGGATGAAAGATGTACCTAGAACTCCATCCAGGGGGCAAAGTGAATGTGATTCTTCCCCTGAACCAAAAACCTTGCCTCAAACTCCTAGGGCCCGAAGTCGTTCTCCATCATCCCCAGAGCTCAACAACAAGAGTTTGACTCCAGAGAGAGAGAGAAGTGGGTCAGAGTCATCAGTTGAACAAAAAACACTGGCTAGGACCCCCATTGGGCAGAGAAGTCGATCTGGATCTTCTCAAGAACTTGATGGGAAACCCATTGCATCTCCTCAGGAAGGAAGTGAGTCAGATTCTTCAGATTCTAAAGCCAAGACACGAACCCCACTTCGGCAGAGGAGTCACTCTGGATCTTCTCCAGAGGTTGATAGCAAATCTAGACCTTCTCCCCGACGCAGTAGGTCTGGATCATCCCCTGAAGTGAAAGACAAGCCAAGAGTGGGGCCAAGAGATCAGAGTGGAACTGACTCCTCTCCTGAACCCAAAGTACCTGCCCCACGGGTCCTGCCCAGACGAAGCAGATCTGGTTCCTCTAGCAAAGGTAGAGAACCTTCTCCTGAAGGAAGCAGTAGTTCTGAGTCCTCCCCAGAACACCCACCCAAATCCAGAACTCCTCGAAGAGGCTCTAGGTCCTCAGTGGAACCAAAAGCGAAGTCTCGCACACCACCTCGACGTCGCAGCTCTCGATCATCTCCTGAGCAAACTAGGAAGGCTAGAGTATCCCGTAGAAGTCGCTCTGCCTCCTCATCACCAGAAACCCGTTCGAGAACTCCCCCAAGACGCCGCCGGAGTCCTTCAGTGTCTTCACCAGAGCCAACCGAAAAGTCAAGGTCTTCACGGAGGCGGCGCTCAGCTTCATCTCCACGCACTAAGACAACTTCAAGGAGAGGCCGGTCTCCTTCACCAAAACCTCGTGGACTCCAGAGGTCTCGTTCCCGATCACGCAGAGAAAAAGCACGAGCAACCAGACGTCGAGATAGATCTGGATCTTCTCAATCAACTTCACGGAGAAGACAGAGGAGCCGGTCTAGGTCTCGTGTCACCCGGCGGCGAAGGGGTGGCTCTGGTTACCATTCTAGGTCACCTACCCGGCAGGAGAGTTCTAGAACATCTTCTCGACGTCGGAGAGGCCGCTCTCGGACACCCCTGACCAGTCGGAAACGATCGCGATCTCGCACCTCACCAGCTCCATGGAAGCGCTCTAGATCTCGAGCCTCGCCAGCCACTCATCGGCGATCCAGGTCCAGAACACCCCTCATCAGCCGCCGTAGATCCAGGTCTCGGACTTCACCTGTGAGTCGGAGACGGTCAAGGTCTAGGACATCAGTGAATCGGCGAAGATCTCGTTCACGGGCATCCCCAGTGAGTCGAAGGCGATCCAGGTCTAGGACACCACCAGTAACCCGCCGTCGTTCAAGGTCCAGAACGCCTACAACTCGCCGCCGTTCTCGATCTAGAACTCCTCCAGTGACTCGTCGGAGGTCCAGATCTAGGACTCCACCAGTAACCAGGAGGCGATCTCGAAGCAGAACGTCACCAATCACTCGCAGAAGATCAAGATCCAGGACATCCCCAGTCACTCGGAGGAGATCTCGATCTCGCACCTCTCCAGTCACTCGGAGGAGGTCCCGCTCTCGAACCTCTCCTGTGGCACGCCGTCGTTCAAGATCCCGAACTCCTCCAGCTATTCGGAGACGCTCTCGGTCTCGAACACCATTGCTGCCACGCAAACGTTCTCGAAGTCGCTCGCTTGCCATCCGCCGCCGGTCTAGGTCCAGAACTCCTCGAGCAGCTCGGGGCAAAAGGTCCTTAACAAGATCCCCTCCAGCCATTCGTAGGCGTTCAGCTTCTGGAAGTAGTTCTGATCGGTCACGTTCTGCTACTCCTCCGGCAACACGGAATCACTCTGGTTCTCGTACACCTCCTGTAGCACTCAGTAGCTCTAGAATGGGCTGCTTCAGTCGTCCTAGCATGTCACCAACTCCTCTTGATCGATGTAGATCACCTGGAATGCTTGAACCTCTTGGCAGTGGTAGAACACCCATGTCTGTCCTGCAACAAGCCGGTGGCTCGATGATGGATGGTCCAGGGCCCCGAATTCCTGATCATCCAAGATCATCTGTTCCAGAAAATCATGCTCAGTCTAGGATTGCACTTGCCCTGACAGCCATCAGTCTTGGGACTGCCCGGCCACCTCCGTCCATGTCTGCTGCTGGCCTTGCTGCAAGAATGTCCCAGGTCCCAGCTCCTGTGCCTCTCATGAGTCTCAGAACGGCACCGGCTGCCAATCTTGCAAGCAGGATTCCTGCAGCATCTGCAGCTGCCATGAACCTTGGCAGTGCCAGGTCACCTGCCATTCCAACAGCAGTGAATCTGGCTGACTCACGAGCACCGGCTACAGCAGCTGCCATGAACTTGGCCAGTCCCAGAACAGCAGTAGCTTCTTCGGCTGTGAACCTTGCTGACCCTCGAACCCCAACAGCCACAGCTGTGAACCTAGCGGGAGCCAGAGCACCAGCTGCGTTGGCGGCTTTGAGTCTCTCAGGCTCTGGCACACCTCCAAGTGCTGCAAATTATCCTTCCAGTTCCAGAACCCCACAGGCTCCTGCCCCTGCAAACCTGGTGGGTCCTCGGTCTGCACATGCCACAGCTCCTGTGAATATTGCCAGCTCCAGAACCTCTGCAGCCTTGGCCTCTGCAAGTCTCTCCAGTGCTAGGATGGCTCCAGCATTGTCTGGTGCAAACCTCACCAGTCCAAGAGTGCCCCTCTCTGCTTACGAGCGTGTCAGTGGCAGAACCTCACCTTCGATGCTTGACAGAGCCAGATCTAGAACGCCACCATCTGCCCCAAGCCAGTCTAGAATGACCTCTGAGCGGGCTCCCTCCCCTGCTTCAAGAATGATCCAGGCTCCTTCACAGTCTCTTCTCCTTCCAGCACAGGATCGGCCTAGGTCCCCTGTGCCATCTACTTTTTCAGACCAATCCCGTTCTTCAGTTGCCCAGGCGACCCCTGTAGCAGGGTCTCAGTCCCTCTCCTCTGGGACAGTGGCAAAGACCACGTCCTCTGCTGGTGACCACAATGGCATACTCCCTGGCCCTGCCTCTGGGGTACCCCACTCAGAGGGTGGGGAGTCATCTGCTTCTACTGGGGCCCAGCAGCCTTCAGCATTAGCTGCCCTGCAACCTGCAAAGGAGCGGCGGAGCTCTTCCTCCTCTTCGTCATCCTCCAGCTCCAGCTCCTCTTCCTCTTCCTCTTCATCGTCATCGTCATCGTCCTCTTCTGGCTCCAGTTCTAGTGATTCTGAAGGCTCCAGCCTTCCTGCTCAACCT
The DNA here is from genome assembly GCA_004024765.1 of Zapus hudsonius. Lineage (NCBI taxonomy): Eukaryota > Metazoa > Chordata > Mammalia > Rodentia > Dipodidae > Zapus > Zapus hudsonius. The sequence continues at coordinate 7,023 of PVHP010037781.1, forward strand.
GAGGTGGTACTAAAAAGGTGAGGCAACTTAAGGGGAACTAGGGGAAATGGATGAGGATGGGTGGAGAAGTGGGGAGGGAGGAATTTTGTCACAGGTTCTTGGCTCTTTGAGGAGATGTGGGGGACTTTGACCCTCAAGCTGGGGGGTAGAAGAGAATGCTGGGGTGGGGGTTTTGGGGGAAGGGATGGGACAGATGAAAGTCTCCAGAGGTTAATTCTCCAGAGGATAATGATAAGTTTTCCATCTCTACAGAGGACAGAACTAGAGGAAATGGACTTAATTTTACAGCAGGAGGGATGGCAGTTAGACCTCAAGAGGAACTCCCTGGGCTGGAAGGATCTTCAGAGGTCATCCCATCCCTCTCCCTGCCTCCAGGCAGGACGGCCCCTCCCAGCCAGCCTGCATTCACAGGGGCCTCCCCAAGCTGCGGCTCTCCAAGGAAGGGAGACTACCTAGCTTCAGCTTCCACATCTGAGACCAGGGCCTTATTCCTCCATCAGGGACATTCTTGAGGTTTAACCTTGATCCCTTGTGCTGCCAGCCCCATCTTGTTGCTTGTCTTAGCAGAGGTTGGGTCTGCTCGGGCCACTGCTCCAGAGAAGTGCTCACTGGCCTGCCTTCATGTGCTCCCAGGGCCTTTCTCAGGCACCCCTCCCCCACTGCCATTCTTCCAGGCCAAAAAAGGTAGGGCAGCTTGTCTCCTTGTGACATTTCTTTTCTCTCTCAGGGTCCCCAGCCCTACCCCAGCTCCAAAGGAGACTGTTCGAGAGGGACGCCCTCAGGAGCCAACCCCAGCCAAGCGGAAGAGGCGTTCTAGCAGTTCCAGTTCCAGCTCCTCCTCTTCCTCCTCCTCTTCCTCATCTTCATCATCATCTTCATCCTCCTCTTCTTCCTCCTCCTCTTCCTCCTCCTCCTCTTCTTCTTCCTCCCCCTCCCCTGCTAAGCCTGGCCCTCAGGCCTTACCCAAACCTGCAAGCCCCAAGAAGCAACCCTCTGGCGAGCAGAGGTGAGTGCTGCCTTGCACCAGGTGGAAGGGAGGTGGGGATGACTGCTCCAGAGTGGGGACCCTGGGTGAGGTCCTTGCTGGGTGCCTCATGGATGTCGGTGTCTGGTTGTATGGGAGGAGTCCAGTACTCCTCTTCTGTCCTCCCACAGTGCTGTGTTCTGGTCAAGGGTTGCACTACCAAAGTGGGGCCCAGGCCAGATGTGGGAAGTCCTAGGATTCTTCCTCCCCCTCCCCCAACATACAGCCTGGTCCCAGAGATTCTAGCTCTAAGTCTCCCCATTGCTGCTGCAGGGCTCTGGTCTGGCCACCGTCATCTTCTCCCGACTCTGTCCACAGCCTCCTCCCTGTCTCCCTGCCTCCACGCCATTCTCTTCCACACGTAGCCAGAGGGATCTTTCTAAAACGCACATCTGGTTACTTCCCTTCACTCCACAAATCCTTCCGGGACGCCCTGTGGCCTGCAGGATAAAGTGCCACCTCTGCGGGAATGGCGTGTGAGGCTCGTCACCAGCTGCCCTTGCCCACCCTGTGTTCCTCCTGTCCGCCCCCACACATGCCCTGTGCTCCAGCCATACCCAGCGCCTTGCAGTCTAAGGAGAGCCCCATGCCTTTGGACATGCTGTTCCTTCTGCCTGGGATTTCCTTGTCTGCCTGGTGAACTCGTTCTGCAAGACTCCACTCAAACAGCACCTTCAAGAAGACTGCCCTGCCCTTTCCCAGCCCTGCCCAGGTCCCCATTCCCTGCCCAGGGTCCCCAGGCCCACTCACATCCATCCCTGCGGGGCTACTTCCCACACGGGGTTTGTGAGACTCCCTTGTTGGCCTCCTTCACTACCAAACCAAGCTCTTCCAAGGGCAGGGACTCTTTATCTTTGTGTCCCCCGCTGCACCTTGTGCTCTGCCCACTGGGGCACTGGGTGCACTCGGTGGATGGTGCGGGCGGATGGGTGAGTGCGGACAAAGGTGGGTCTTAAGGCTGGCCCTGTGTGGTGTGAGGTTTGGTGGTCAGGACCTGGGTGGGTGGTCCTGAGTGCTAGATGGTGGGCTTGAAAGTGCGTAGTGATCTAGAGGCCTACTCTGCTCCCCAGGTCTCGCAGTCCTCGGAAGCCAATAGACTCTCTTCGGGATTCCCGGTCCCTAAGTTACTCACCTGTAGAGCATCGCCAGCCCTCACCCCAGCCCTCACCCAGGGACCAGCAGAGGTAAGACCCAAAAGAATGATGACGTTTGGTCACTATGACTGGTGTAGAGTTGAGGCTCATTGGTGCAATCTTTGGACCTGATGTCTGTTGCAGCAATGAGCGGGTTTCCCGGAGAAGCCAGCGTGGGGATAGCCGCTCTCCTGGGCACAAGCGCAGGAAGGAGACACCTAGTCCACGGCCCAATAGACACCGCTCCTCCAGGTCAGTTCCCTTGGGGGGCTGGCCTGAGAACTACTTGTTTTTGGTGGGAAGAGGGGACATTTGTGGTATAGCACAGAAAGCTCAATTTAAGGGCTTTCAAATTGATGCTAGACTTCTCTGTTACAGGTCTCCATAAATTTTGAGGGATTCCACAACACCCCATGCTCTGGAGTGCCCCTCATTTTCCCAGAAGAGTCATGGGAGAGATTTGCCCCTTAAGCCCTGGCAGCATCTTACGGAGAGGGCCTTCTTTTAGCCTTCTCTCCTTTTTTCTTTGTTCCTGTGAAATGTTAATCTCTGTGAGTTTTTCTGGGTTCATGTGTTTGGGGGGTTTGGGGTGGGAGGGAATGCAGGTGTGAGTTGAGGTAGGTAGGGGAAGAAACAGTTCAGCATATCTAGGCCTAGAATAAGGCCCAAGGAGTGGTGTAGTCCAAGTAATGGGGGTAACCAATGGTCTGGGACTTGGTAAGTTGTATGATGTTCTTTGAAAGGGTAAGGACTTCTAAGTTGATTGGTCCTACTTGACCCCCCCCCATTAGGTTGTGATCCCCTCCCCCCAACCTTCAAGTTTCTTAAAAGGCATTTTGGTTTTTTAAAATCTGTACAGCAAGAGCAACTTTTTCTGTCAAATAAAAATGAGAAATGCAGAAAATGGGTCTGTATACTTTATTTTTTTAGGTGTGGGAATACAGAAATGGATGGGGTGCTATCTTTGATCCTGATTGTAAGTCCCCAAGCTGCAAGTGGTTGGGGAGGGGACTCCTCCTTAAGTCTTCGAGGCTGTGGTTCTAACAGACCCTGCTTTTGAAACACTGGTTCCAGTCTACTTCTTACAACCGGAAAAACTTGCCCCCAAGGTGTGATGGGGAAGTCCTTTGTCTCCATCCAGACAGGCTGGCTCAGAGCTCTGAATCTTTAGTCCTCTTACTGTGGTTGGCTAGTGTGAATGGCAATCTGGGGATAAGTTTTGAGCTGGACAGCACAGCAGGCAACCCGGTAAGCAAGAGTCTGAAGAAGGGGATGGGGGAGTATGTAGGACCCATCCCAGGAAGAGGACAGCATAGAAACAGGCAGCAACCAGCCAGGCAGAAACCCAAATCTCTTTTATTGGGGGGAATGGGCCTCAAAGTGGGCCTGGAGCCCTCACTGCACAGCTTGTTCATTGGCGCTGCCTCCAGAGTCCTGAGGTTTCATCACATCTGGAAGCTCTGGAGGACTGGAGAAGGGCTCAATGCGCAGGGCCTCAAAGGCATCATCTGTGGGAAGGGAGCAGCAACAAAACCAATAGCTTATGTGTGTCTTCCCACCATAATCTGTATTTTTTAAAAATACAAGCAGAGAGACAGAGCACCAGGGCCACCACCTCCAGCCCTGTATTTTTCTTAAGGAGGTTCTCACTCTAACCCGGGTTGGCCTTGAACTCAGGGATCCTACTGCACCCTATACAATCTTGTCAGTGACCTTGTCTATCTTGTCTATCTAGTCATGTCTGGCCCACACTCCCATTCCTGCCTTAAAGCCTTTGCACATCAGGCTGGCCACTCTGGGTTATTGGGGAAGGAGGTTGAGAGCTAAGCATCACTTTTCTTTGGCTACTTTACCCACTGTGGCCTCAGTACAGAAAAAAAGAACCCCACTGTGCTTGCTTCCACCTAGGAGTCTCCTCCCAACCTGCCTCGTAGTCTGCCTCATAGTTCTCAACTGAGACACCCCAGGGAAGTCCATAATACCTGGAAACATCTGGGAAGGAGAGGCTTTGGGACTATAAGAAACCAAGGGTGCCATAAACTCCTATCTGGCTTTGAGTGGGTGCTTGAGGGTAAACCTAACCCAGTTTTAAGCCACAAATCTGCAGAGAACTTGCCATTTACGACTTTTGTAGTTAAACTATATTATTCAATATCTGATGTGATACCCATCCTTTGGTACAGTAGCCCAAGAATCTTAATGCTGGTCAGCTGCTCCCAGGTGTGCCTCTTGAATGTTTGTGAAGGAAAAGGGAACCAGCTCACACTGCCTGTACCAACAGCTACCACCTATGGGGAGGGATAGCAAGACCTGGGATTCCTTAACTTGATTTTCAAATTTGCAAAATGGGGCTATCAACCAATTCCATGATGTGTCTTCAGCTTCAAGTGCCCCTCCTAAAGGGCACTCCACTCAGGGCATGGACTGTATGAGTTCAGCAGTATTCCTATACATGCCTCAGTGTTACCTTGTAAGAGATACCATTTCCAGAGCACTTAGAGCAGGCTATGCCTAGAGTGCCTTACTGTGAGACTGGTCCTACCATACTGCTGTGGAGATGGGAACTCAGGCTGGGTGGGAAGAGAGATGGCTGGACTGAGGAGTATGAGGCCTAGCCCAGCTGTGCTCTTCCTTTAGCCCCTTGGCACATTTTCTTTTAAGGCAAAAATACAGTACTTCTTGACAGTAATATAGCTCTTGGGTCCATAGCTGTAAAAAATTGCTGATGAGACAGGCTCTGTCCAGAACTCATCCTGGAGCTAGTGTCCAATAAATAACCTAACCTCCCCAAGTTCACTTTTCTTTAAAGCAGGCACCAAAGTCTACCAGAGATGCTGGGGGAATGAGGTGATTACTGCACACAAAGCCTGGCATGGTATGAGGTGCTTTGTGGCCTTGCCTCTCACCCAGACTCCCAATGGGATTTCTTTGGCTTCCTCATCTGCAAAATGGGGACAATGGCAGTGCTGGTGTCTCCCAGGGCTGTTGACAGGATTGGGTGGAACAACAAATACAGAGTATAGCACCAAGTGCCCAGTATGTCCTCTGTAAAAATCAAAGTCATAGATTGTGCCTGTTCCATGAAAACGAAGAGGAACTACAGGTTCTCTGAAGACACTCCTCTGCCTATTTCCAGACTGCCATCTACCTAGCTTACCTGCACGGAAGGCCAAGCCCACCGTTGCTGGGGCCTGTGGTCTTGCTGTCTGGCTGGTGAAGCCACACTCGCCCAGCGTTTTTCCATCATCAAGGAGCTGGTCATCCTAAGGAGAGAGGCAGAGTTTGGGGATGAGGTCTCAGAGGGGCAAGCCAAAAGCTGCCATGAGGTGTTTAGGGCGACTGAACCCCCAAAGTGAAAAACAGGAATGTCCTTGAGCCTGTCTTTGCGGTCTCCACTTTGCTGGAGATCAGAGAACTGGACCTCTCCTTATCTCTTGCTGCCTAAAGTAATTCCCTAGATCTGTTTTTCCATAAACTCAACCTGAATCCCTCCCTAGGCAAGAGTTCCCCTTTCCTAGAATTAGAAGGTTTAGATCTGATCCTGGCAAAACTTGGCATCATGGCCAGTTCAGCCCCTCTAAGGTTCTATAAATGACCCCAATTTGGGTCACAGGGCAGGCTTTACCCACTCCTGCCTTCCAAAAGGCAAGAGCACTCAGTACTTTCTCTTCCTTTTTTTTTTTGGAGGGGGGGAGGGGCCTCAAGACAGTCTTACTCTAGCCCAGACTGACCTGAAATTCTGTAGTCGGGGTGGCCTTGAACTCATGGTGATCCTTTCCTACCTGTCTCCTAAGCGCTGGGATTAAAGATGCCACCATGCTCAGCTCCTCTTATTGCCCATAACCACTCCAAGTACATCAAACACAAAGATTCCAGGGCTGTAGCCAAAAACTGTCATTTCAGAGACTCACCAGCATCTCAAGTGGTCCCCAGCTGGCATAGAACTCAGTTCATAGCCAAGGACAACCTTGAAAATTTTTTTTTTTTTTGGTTTTTCAAGGTAGGGTCTCTAGCCCAGGCTGACCTGGAATTCACTCAAGGATATTAAAGGCGTGCACCACCACGCCTGGCTTTGAACTTCTGATCTCCAGCCTCCACCTGAGTGCTGAGATTACAGGCGTGTACCATCATCCCTGGTGGGATGCACTGGGGGCTGAACCCAGGGCTTCATGCATTCTATATATTCCCAGGCCTTTGAGTCCTCCACCCTGTCTTTGTCAAGGTAGTCTCTCTAGCTCAGGAATTTAGTGATCCTCCTATCTCAGCCTCCCAGAGTGCTGGGATTAAAGGCATGTACCACCACACCTGGCCTTGGGTAGAACTCTTTTTTTTTTTTTGAGGTAGGGCCTTGCTCTAGCCTAGACTGACCTGGAATTCACTATGTACTCTCAGGTTGGCCTTGAACTCAGCAATCCTCCTATCTCTGCTTCCGGAGTGCTGGGATTAAAGGTGTGCACTACCAGCCTGGCCATTTCTTTCTCTTTTTTTCTTGTTAGTTAATATTTTATGTATTTATGAGACAGGGGGTCAGATAGAATGAGCGTGCCAGAGCCTCTAGCTACTACAAATGAACTCCAGACACATGCATCCCCTTGTGCATCTGGCTTTGCGTGGGTCCTAGGGAATGGAACTAGGGTCCTCAGGCTTTGCAGGCAAGTACCTTAACCGCTGAGCCGTCTCTTCAGCCTTGAGTAGAGCTTTTATATGTCAAAAACTTTCAACCTAAAAATGAGTTTACTGGGATTTCCAACTAATAGGACAGCCAAGGGGTTTCAATGACCTAGAGTGGTACAGGAAGTTCTTGGGATAGCAAGAAGGGTTCTTCACAAAGGAAGCATCAGCAGGAACAGGGAGGAAAGCCCTTCAGGGACTCAGGAAGCAAGTTTCTGATCGAGAGAGGGTCAGCTCTTGTTTCCAGCTAGAATCAGATCAATGCACTTAGGTGACTGATAGCACAGTTGGGTGGATGCCTGCGATTCCCCACGGTGAGGACCTCCATTCCCGGGGGAGGGGGGCTGGCAGGTGAAGCATGGGTCAGACAAGCTCCACTCCACCCTCGGGCTGGCGGAGGACTGAGCGCACGCACCGCGGCTCCGACGCTGGCTCCGCCACGACCTTCTAACCGTAGAGCAGGGAGGGCCCTAAAGGGCGCGGCGGGCGGCCGGGTGGGGGACCCGGAGCCCCCGGCCGCACCTGCCGCCTCGTGCCCGCGCGCGCAACCGCCGAGCCCCCCTCCCGCCTCACCTTGTACAGCCGCTGCTCGTCGGGCGGCCGCTTGAGGATGCCCTCGACGATGCGCTTCAGCTCGAACACGGTGCTCGACTCCTTGGCGTCCGTGAAGATGGTGGTCTTGTGACGCCGGATCATCAGGAACACGTCCTGGGGGCGGCAGGCCCGCTTCAGCACCAGCCCGCCGGTGCCCGGAGCGGCCCGCCACCCCCGCGGCCCCCGGCCCGGTCCGGCTCGCCCGCCCGCCCGGCCGCCCCTCCCCCCCGCGCCCGCTCACCATCCCGGCGGCTGTCTCTAGCTCGACGCGCCGGCGCGGCCGCGCTCCGCCCCTTCCCGACCGTCCGCGCGCGACCCGGCGTGCCTTGCGCGCCGACCCCGCCCATACGCACGCACGCGGCCCCGCCCACACCGCCGCCATTTTGGGTGACCGGAAGAGGGTTGCCCGGAGCGGAGTGCGGTAGCCATCTTGGTTCCTGGCTGTCGTCAGGAGTGGCGGGGATCGCGCGCTCTCTGTCGACGCGGGGGCGGGGAAGGAGCTCAGGCGCAGCTCTTTTTAGGGCGCAGCACCCTTTGTTTTGAGATCGAATCCTGTGGCTGACACTTGAGCTGTAACACTAAGGGGCCAGGCTCCTACCTATGGCCGCGGGACTTCCTGGCGGCCATTTTGAGGTGAACAATTTTGGACCCGCCGGCCTCTGTAGTGTAAGTCTTCCTCCAGGCTTTAGATTATGGAATCCAATCCAGGCAGCCTTGGTGTCCTGTGTTGTAGGTAGGCAGACATGGAGGCCGTTGAGAGAGCTGCCCCACCTCCCGCGGAGCTCCTCCCGAGCCTTCCTGGGGGTCCTTGGCCTCCCACCTCTGCTTCCCCAGCACCTTCCTGCTTTCTTAAATTCTTATTTCTTATTTTTCTTACTTTAATATTTTTATTATTTGCAAGCAGAGAGAAAGAGACAGAACGGGCGCGCCAGGGCCTCCGTCCCCTGCAAACGAGCTGGTCGCAGCCCTGCTGTTCTAACCTTCCTCTTCTCTTTTTTGGATGGTCTCATCCCCTGTGGGCCTCGGCTGCTGAGTTGTTGGGATTGAGGATGGATGGCGCTCTCCTTCCTCCTTAGACACAGTGCCTGGCCGAGGCCTGTGGACATGGCAGCCAGTGCACCTGGATAGGATACTCTGTGATTTCAGAGTCGTTCAGAGCGGGCTGGAACTCGGGACTAACCACTCCAGCCCAGGCTCATCCAGTGACACCCCAGGGTGTCCCTCCAGCCCAGGCTGACCAGGAACTCAGTCTCTAGGCCAGGTGCTGGGATCCAAGGTGTGTACCACCACACCCAGCCCACCCTGATGTTCTTGTCTCAGCCTCCAGTGCTGGGATTAGAGGTGGGAACCACCACATCCAGCTGTTTGGTTTGTTTCATAGATGGCACTCCAGGGAGGAAAGTAAGAAATTGGTTTAATCTAGAGTTAATCTATTAATTCAGCAAGTCACCTCAGTCTTCTGGATGAACTAGAGGGTACTTTGTTCATTATAATCTCATTGTAATAATAAATTGTCCCTCTCCCTTTAAAAAGTATTTGGAAGGGGGGAATACTTACCTTGGCTTGGCTAGTTTTCTTGCCTTCTGTCTGTCAGGCTCTGGGGATAACCTCTCACTTTGATCATATGTAAGATTGATCTTTGATCTCTGAGTCCTTTGGTATTAATCCTTTCTGGTCTGTTATTTGAAGGGGCTTCCACATGTGTGAAACCCACCCCAGCTTTTTCCTAGATACCAATTTCCCCTAAATAAACCATGAATTATTATTTATTCCTAAATAAACTCAATAATTCATAAATTAAAAAAAAGGGCTGGAGAGATGGCTCAGCGGTTAAGGCACTTGCCTCCAGTGCCTAAGGCCCCGGGTTCAATTCCCCAGGGCCCACATAAGCCAGACTCACAAGGTGGTGGCCCTGGTGTGCTCTCTCTCTCTCTCTCTCTGTCTCTCTGTTTGAAAATGAATAAATAAAATATTTTTAAAAATATTTAAGAGAGAGGATTGGGTTTGCCACAGCCTCCTGCAAATGAACTCCAGAGGCGCGTGACACTTTGTGCATCTTGCTTTATGTAGCTATAATAAATACAATTGCCTTTCTTCTGTTCAGGGTGGCACTGCTTAGGGGAAAATCCCTAGTGCTCTCATTTACTGTAAGCAGTAAAACTTGCTGTACTCCTTTCCTGTTTTTGTTTATTTGTTTTTGTTTTGTTTTTTCAAGGTTGGGTCTTTAGTTTATGCTGACCTGGAATTCACTAAGTAGTCTCAGGCTGTTAAGGTATGCACCACCACGACCGGCTCAGGTCCAGTTCTCTTTAAGATAAGTGAACAGGACTGGGGTTGCAGGTCATTGGTTAGCCTCATGTTATGAGGCTCATCTGTGTGGAGTGGAGAGAGCAAAGATGCAGTCCTGGAAGCAGACCTCTTGGCTTGGGACTATCATCCTACTGCCCTGCCAGTTGTCACTGGCCTTAGGTTTTGACTTTGGGCCCCATTTGTAGCATTTCACAAATAGAGAAGCCTGCTTTTACAGAGGCTGGGGTGAGAGTGCTGTGAGATGATGTGATGCCCCACCCCAGGCTACCACTCTGTGTGACAGACAAGGAGCAGTGATTTCATTAACTGACCCCTTTGCTTATGGCAGGTTCCCTTCTTTTTAATTTTTTAAATATTTATTTTTAATTAAAATATTTATTTATTTGAGAGAGAGAGAGAGAGAGAGAGAGAGAGAGAGAGAGAGAGAGAGAGAGA
>PVHP010037782.1:0-17224 GCA_004024765.1 Zapus hudsonius
TTTACTGTTGAGCATTTAAGAGTCTCTGGGTTTCTGCTTTGGGCAGAAGTATCCTCGGTGTCTGTCTCCTTTACCCTGGCCATAGGTTGTCTGACTTCCTGTGGAGGCAGCTCTCTTGCTCATCTCGCTACTTCCTCTTTGGTTTCAGTTAGGCTCTAGATGTTGAGTTAGAGGTGATTCATCTCCTGCCTGGGTGTCAGTCATCATCTCAGGTCTTGTTGGTGGAACTGAGTTGTCCACAGTTCTTGCTGCCTTCTGAAAACTACAAACAGAATCTCCAATGGAGAATGAGGCCAGAATAGGTTCAGTGGAACAAACATTGTTAATTTGGTGAGATTTTAATGGGTGTGGCCCCTCTGCAGGCCCATGGTTAGTGGGGGATTCCACTTGGAGTCCAGGTTCTTGGTCGCCATAGAATTTGCCTTGAATCCCAGTTCCAACTAAGGGCTCCTTGCAACCACTTTACCCACTGAGCCCTCTCCCCAGACTGACACAATCTTTTTTAAATGCAGTTTGTTGAGTTTTGCATTTAATATTTTCTATAAAATAACTGCCATAAAAGATAAGACCCTATTGCTGAAGACAGCACAGGCTGCTCTCATACATCACCTAGAGACCCTGCTGGGTCCAGAAAGGAAGCCAGCTCCCAGATGTTTAGCCTGTCTAGTGCTGGGAGGTGCTCCATGAGCTACCAGGGGAAACTGGCCAACGATATTCGGAGAAAGCAGGGGACACTGCTATACAACAGTGACCAATGGTCTGAGAATGCAGAGGACGATGAAATAAGGTAGAGACCAGCAAAGCGAGAAGTGCTCACCTGTGCAATAGTGGCACTAAATCTAGGTGGGTAATCAACGGCTCTGAGGCTGAGGTAGGAGGATGGCTGTGAGTTCTAGGGGCCTGAGACGAAGTAGTGAATTCCAGGTCAGCCTGGGCTAGAGCAAAACACTGTCTTGAAAAACAAAATAAAACAAATAAAATGCTGGGTGTGGTGGTATGTAGCTGTAATCTTAGCTGGGGAGCCCGAGACAGAGAATGCCAAGGACTTGTTGGCTAGCTAATCTACCTGAATCTTGAAGCTTTAAGTTAGCGAGAGACCTTGTCTCAAAAAACAAGGAGGTTCTCGCCTTTAATCCCAGCATTCAGGGAGGCAGAGGTAGGAAGATCACCATAAATTCGAGGCCAGCCTGGAGTTACAGAGAGAGCCCAGGTTAGCCTGGGCTACAGTGAGACCCTACCTCAGAAACAAAACAAAACAGAACAAGGTGAAGAACAACTGAGAAAATGCTTCATGTCAGTCTTTGGTCTCCATGTGACTTGCACATACCTACATTTGATCCACCACATATGCCTACATACATGCAAACACGTGCACACATACACATGGAAGAAAGCTATGTGTGTGCATGTGTGTATATACATATATATTCTCTCCCCTCTCTATATATGTCTATACACACACAATATATATATATATATATATATATATATATACATATATGACTCATGAGTACAAACACAGAGGAAGGAAGAGGGAGAAAAATGCTTGAAAATAAATATAAATATTTACATATATATATATATATATATATATATATATATTGGGTAGCTTGAAAGAATGTAATTTTATTGACATTTTGTTTCTGGGAGGCTGGATGCCTTTCTTTCTTTCTTTGTTTGTTTCTTTTTTTTTTTTTTTTGCACATTTTCTTTATAGAGATGGGTCTTTCCTCAGAAGGAGCTTGTTCCTGCCCACTTGGAGATAAGCTGCCCTCAGGCTGGAATTCTGGACTGCAAGAAAGTTCTACAGAGGTCACAGCAAGAAGGAAGGCAAGCCGGGCATGCTGGTGCATGCCTTTAATCCCAGCACTCGGGAGGCAGAGGTAGGAGGATGGCTGTGAGTTCGAGGCCAGCCTGAGACTACAGAGTGAATTCCAGGTCAGCCTGGGCTAGAGTGAGACCCTACCTCGAAAAACCAAAAAAAAAAAAAAAAAAAAGAAGGAAGGCAGATCCCTGGCCTTCCATGGCCAGATGAATGGCTTGTGACCTCCAGCGGGAAGGGTACCAAGGAGAGGGTGACCTCAGCTAAGGCTATTCAGATTCGCCCATCTGGATCCACCATTCATGTTGAAGTATTAGCATCAGTTGCTCCATGCCAGGGTGGTCTTCCAAAGGCTGGAGGGATGGCTGGGGCCAGATGGGGGTCCTAGGCAGCCAGCTAGCCGGGGACACTGTGTCAGCACGCAGCCCCCTGGGGAAGGGAGCAGCCTGACCAGCAGCTGTGGCACCAAGAACAAAGCCCAATGGAGGGACCTCTGCTCTCTTTTTCTTCACTGGCGGGAGGTTCCCTGAAGGGTTCCTTGTGCTCCAGGTGCTGGAAGACCTCACCTGCAGGGCAGGTCATTGTTTCTTATTCTCTGCTGAGATGCTGCTCAGTGATTCCCAAACTATGGTCTCTCCTCTCTCTCTTCTCTCTCTTCTCTCTTCTCTCTTTTCTGTTCCCCTTTCTTCCCTCTTTCTCTTCACTCTCCTCCCTAGTCTCTCCCTAGACTCTCCTCTCCTCCCTTTCCCCTCCCTCCCTTCTTCCTTCTCTTTCCCTTCTTGCTGTGTTTGTACACAGGAGTCATTTTCTCTCTCTCTCTTCCTTCCTTTGTGTTTGTGCACATGAGTCGATCTTTCTTTGAGACAAATTCCTACTATGTCATTTCTAGGTCAAAGAGCATATTTTAAGTGGTTCCAACTGTCTTATAAAAACCTTTGACTTTCTTATTGAATCTTGACAAGCTTTTATTTTTTATTTTATTTTTAAGTTTTATTTAGTTATTTGAAAGAGTGAGAGAGAGAAAGAGGCAGAGAGAATGGCTGTGCCAGCGATATATATATATATATATATTTGTTATATATTTGATATATATATATTTGATATATATATATTTGATTTATATATATATTTGTTATATATATTTGATATATATATATAATTGTTATATATATAATTGTTTTTATGTCAGTCTGTCTATTGTAGGCCAGGCTGGCCTCAAACCTGTGGTCCTCCGACCTGGGCTTCCTGAGTGCAGGGATTGCAGAGTCACCACACCCAGCTGATTGTAATCTTTACGACACCCCCCCAAGGCCTTATATGCTTCTTCTCATTTTGCAGAGGATGAAGCCAAAGTTCAGAGAGTTACCTAACAGGACTGAAGCCACGTGACTAATGGGTGACAGAGACCAGAGGGGACTCCGCTTCTAGCTGCTTCGATGGCCAGAGCTGCTCTTCGCAGCTCTTCTTGGGAAGGAAGGAGATGGGGCTCCCTGCTGAGGGGGGGGGATAAGACACGCAGTGTGTCTGCAAGAAGTTTTTCAGAAAGAGGCTGGGGAAAAATCTGGGGGATCAAAGTGCTTCTGAACCCGGAGGAGCTGAGACACAAGCACCCCTCTTCTCCTACGTCCTAGTTGCATGAGGGACCTTTGAGGCGCCTATGGCATTGGGGTCTCCTGTGTCTTCACTCCTGTCATCACTATGACTACAGAACTGAGGCCAGAGGGTGTGGTCTGCAGGTCTTTCTGGGCAATAATTCCAGGAAGTTTCTTATTTTTTCCCTCCCCTACAGCCAGTCAACAACTGAAGAAGGTGGGTGTGATGTCTCTTCGGCTGCCAGAGCCTTGCCCAGGTCCCCAGGGTGTCTTCTAACTCATCTCATCCCTCCTCTGACTTCCTCTCCAGCCTGCAGCCCAAACTTCTTTCTGAAACACACATCTGATTGTGCAAATCTTCTCTAGAGACACCGTGAGGCCTCTGCAGGGCCTTCAAACTCTCCACCGCAGTTTCTGTCTTTGCTGGGTCTCTTCTTCTCTCCCTTTCTGGCCTCCACTCAGTTCTGTGAACATTCTCTCAGACCTCCAGGTCTTCATGTATGCTGTTCCCTCTCCTGAAAGACTGCTTTCCAGTAACTCCTCTTCAATGTAGGCCTCTGGACACCATTCCTGAGTGGAAAACTTTGGAAGGGTGAGCTTGGCTATGAGCGGTTAGGGGTGGCAAGATTGTAAGAGCCATGGTGAGGGCAGTACCCAGAGGCATTAAGCACCCTCCCCAAAGGAAAAAAATAGACCCTCAAGACTGTTTATTGCTTGCACAATTCATAGCCCTCCATCCCATGGACTGGGGTCAGGGGGGAATGGGGGTACCAACACAAGACTTGTTCATACAAAGTTTCTATTTATTAATGATAAAGAAATAAATTAAAAGCATCATTTATTTGTTTCATGTGTGTGCACATGCGGATTCCAGGGGACAGCCTTGGATGCTGTTTCTCAGGAATGGTGTCCACATCCAGTGTCTCTCATCGGCCTCGAGTTCACCAAGGAAGCTAGTCTGGCTGGCAAGAAGAACCCAGCTGGCTTTTCTGATGTTAGAATCACAAGTGCACATATACCTGGCATTTTACGTGGGTGCTGGGAATGAAACTCAGGTCTGGACAGTTATTTATATATTTATTTATTTACTTATGAGGAGAGAGGGTTGGGGATAAGCACACCAGGCCTCTTGCTACTGCATACAAATTCCAGATGCATGAACCACTTTGTGTATCTGGATTTACATGGGTATTGGAGAATTGATCCTGGGCTGGCAGGCTTTGTAAGCAAATGCCTTTAACCATCTTCCCAGCCCACTGACTGAGCAATTTCTCTGGCTCAGAGCTCTGGTCTGTCAAAACTCCTGAGGTGTTCTTAATGTTGTCAACCAGAGATAGTTGAGGTGAACAGTGTTCTGGTTTGAATTAGACATCCTCTATAAACTCGTGTGTTTTGAATGCTTGGTTTCCAGCTGGTGACAATTTGGGAGGATGAGCCTTGTTGGAAGAGGTGGTATTTCTGGGGGTGGGCTTAAGGGTGTTATAGCCAGCTTCGTCTCGTCGGGGCTCAGCTCAATTTTTCTTTGATGTTTTCCAATTGTGTAGCAAGAAGTGATGCCCAGGCTCTACTTGTACCATGCTTTCTCCTGCCATCATGAAGCTTCCCATTGAGACTGTAAGACCAAATAAACCCTTTCGTCTTATCAGCTGCTTTTGATTGGGTATTTTATTTCAGCAGTGATAAGAAAACCGCAGCATAAAATTGGTACCAGAGGAGCGGGGTCATTATGGTTCTGCGGCTTTTTTTTTTTGGAAGGAATGTGGAAAGATTTGAAATCTTGGACTAAGAGATGCCCTGCAGTGTTGTAAGTGGAACTTGATGGAGTTCTGTGAGAGGTGAAAGACTCAAATGCAGAATGAACTCTGTGGACTGTGAGGCTTATGAGGGGAAAAGAACTTTTCTGGAACTGGGTGAGAGGCTGTTGGTGTGAGAGGCTAGCTGTGCTCTTCCTGTATCTTGAGAACAAGAGCAAAGTTGACTTTAAAAGTGCCTGGGAGAATGTAGAACAGAAGGATATTGCACAGAAAGGAAGTCTCAGGCTAGAGAGTACAACCCACTTTTGCCCAATTGTTGGAGGGATTATCCGCACTGAGATTGGGCCAGCTGTTCTGCATTGGGATAGAAGGAAGAATATTGAAGGCATCTCCTGGTTTTCAAAGTAGGCTTTATTCCCCTCTCCCCTTGGATTAGCAAAGTTGGTAACCTGCCTGGTATTAAGGAAGTATAATCACTAGATTTGCATTTTTTTTTGGTGTGAGATGGGTTGTCAGTCTCCGCATGAAGACCCAGTGGAGCCATGATGATGGACCACAGGTCGCAGTGGAGGCCTCAGGATTTTGGAGATGCCAGGATTATAGAACAGTCATCAAGGCTTCTGGCTTGGTGTTGCCGTCAGCTTTCTAGTTGCTGCGCGGGAAGAACCCAAACAAAAGCGGCTTGTTGAGGAATGGGTTTATTTGGCTTATGGACTCGAGGGGAGACTCCATCCTGGCAGGGAAAACGATGGCATGAGCAGAGGGTGGACATCACCTCCGCCACAGCACTGCAAACAGCGGCAGGAAGTTGTGCCAAACACTGGCAAGGGGAAGCTGGCTTATAACCCCCATAAGCCCACCCCAACAACACAGCTCTAGTGAGGTTCTAATTCCCAAATTGCCATCAGCTGAAGATTGATCTTTCAGAACACATTCATTTGTTTGTGGGGACACCTGTATCAAACAATGACACTTGGCAACAAAGTTTTCCTCCAGGCTGTAAGAAGTCCAGCTGGAGGGATGGAATTTGGTCCCAGAGATTTTGGCACAGGTGTGGAGATGAAGGATCTGATATTTGCCCTGCCTATTTTAATCTTTCATTGAATCTTTCCTTGAAATGCCTTCTTTTTGCAGTGGGAATGCTGACTCTGGGCCATTGTGTGCATATAACTTTTGTTTTAATTTTACATGCTTATAGTTAAGAGACTTTGGATTATGGGGACGTTTGAACAGTGCTGGAGTTGGTAAAGACTATGGGGACCTTTTAAAAAACATTTTATTTATTTGAGAGAGAGAAAGAGAAAGAGAGAATGTATGTGCTAGGGCCTCCTGCCACTGCTTATGAACTCCAGACACATGCACCACTTTGTATCTTTGCATGGGTACTGGGGAATTGAATCCTGGCTTGTAGGCTTTGAAAGCAAGCACACTGCTGAGCCATCTCTCCAGCCCAACTATGGGGACTCTTATAGCTGGACTGAATGCATTTTACATCTTTAGATGGTCATGAGTCTATAGGATCAAGGGTCAGAATGTAATGGTTTGAATCAGCTGATTCTATAAACTTATGCGTTTTGAATGTTTGGTCCCCAGCCGGTAGCAACTTAGGAGGTGGAGCCTTACTTGAGGAGGTGTGTTTCTGGGGGTGGGCTTATAACCAGCTCCCCTTCCTCAGAGCCCAGCTGGCTCTCTTGCCTGCTATCTGTCACCTGCTCTACCAAGGAGTGATGTCTAACATCTGCTTGGACCATACATTCCCTTGCCACCATGAAGCTTCCCTTCAAGACTGTAAAATAAACACTTCCCTCCCACTAGCTGCTTTTGATTGGATGTTTTGCCTCAGTAATGAAAAGGAAACTACAACACACAGGAAGGTTCATGTCTGGGAATGAAAGGCTCAGACAACAGAAATGTACATTCGTTACCATTGTGGAACCAGAGAGATCAGAGTTAGCAGGCATCCTTCCTCCTAGTCACTCTTCCTGGCTTGGAGAAGGTTGTCCTCTTGCTGGGTTCGTGTGTTCCTGGTGCCTCTATGTGCCCAAAGTTCTTCTTACAAGGACACCAGTGGCTCTGATGACAGTCCACTCTACTGGACTCATTTTAGCTGAGTCACCTACAAATCCAACCACATTTGGAGGTTGTGGGGATTATGTGTGTCGCATATGAATTTTGGGGCCACAATTAATCTCCAAACAGCATCTTAATTATTTAATCTATAAGGTGGAGGAAAGTAAGGAATACTAAGACTGGAGACTACAGGGGACGTCAGTTTGAGGGGTGTCTTTTTTTTGTGGGACTTTGATGCCCTGCTTTGTGTATTCACACATGATTTTGAAATAGACCTATTTTTTATTTTATTATTATTTTTAAGCAAATTATATCTTTATTATCCATATTTACATATACTGAATGAGCACATAATGTGTTGGTGTCCCCATTTCCTCAATTTCCCTCTTCCCTGTCCCCAATCAGCTGGGTATCCTCTGTGGGCAGTCTGGATCAGTCCATGGGGTCGGAGGTTATGGATAGCCTAGGAGTCAACCTGGTTCCACCCCCTTTGTGTGTTGTTACTGAGGGGGGCCATGTCTCTGGATATTATCTTGCACCACGGCTCTTACAATCTTTCCGCCCCCTCTTCCATTCAGTTCCCTGAGTCATGGAGGGTGAGTATTAAGGCTGCTTTATTGTTGAGGTCTTAGGGGGTCTCTGTACTTCTGCTTTAGGTTGTATTGAAGATTGTTGGTGTCTGTCTGGCTTATCCTGGGTTGACTGATTGGCTGTGGCTATTTTATTACTATGTTGAGACAAGTTCTTATGTAGTCCAGGCTGCTCTAGAACTTGCTATGTAGCCTAGGATGACCTTGAACTCCTGATCCTCCTGCCTCTACTTCCCAAGTGCTGGGATTACAGGCAGGGGCCAGCAGGTGTGGGAGAGTAGTTCTACTTTTGTCTTCATGTAACACAGCCACATAGTGGCCTTGGCTGATGCTGGGGTTCAGGAAATTGTTTGTGTCCAACACGACCACCCCACGGCCTAGCTGTAGCCATGGCCTGGAAGGATAGAGCAGGTGAGCTACCTGTTGGCAGGGGATGTTTTCCGGTTCTCACAAGCTGATACAAATAGTGTGCTTGCCAAGCAAAAGTGGCTTTTGGATAATTGCCACCCTTTCTGACTTAGAGATTCTGGTACCAATGACGTGTAACTAACGGAGCACGGTGACATACCGGTCTCCTAGGTGGCCTGTAGTCTGTCCACATAGCCGCGGGGAAGTAGTTGTTTCTGCCACTCTATAGCTTAGGACTGGGTCTGCTCACTCAAGAATGCCCCTTGCAGAGGAGAGCCATGCTAGGGGTCCTGGGAATGTACCACCCCAGTATACCTGGTGGGCAACAAATTTCTAGACTCAGCCTTAAAGGAGCACACACTTCTTTTTGTTTTAAATTTTTTTTATTTGCAAGCA
This sequence comes from Zapus hudsonius, assembly GCA_004024765.1. Taxonomy (NCBI): domain Eukaryota; kingdom Metazoa; phylum Chordata; class Mammalia; order Rodentia; family Dipodidae; genus Zapus; species Zapus hudsonius. Next base: position 8,633 of record PVHP010037782.1, read on the forward strand.
GAGAGAGAAAGAGACAGGAGGGAGGGAGGGAAGGAGAAAGAGAGAGAAAGAGAGAGAGAGAGAATGGGCACACTAGGGCATCCAGCCACTACAAACGAACTCCAGATACATATGCCACTTTGTGCATCTGGCTTTATGTGGGTGGTGGGGAATGGAACCCAGGCCATTAGGCTTTGCAGGCACGTTTCTTAACCACCGAGCCATCTCTCCAGCCCCAGGGGCACACACTTCTTCCCTCCATTCTTTGTTTCAGTAAGAGTGACACCACCTGGGTTTTCAGCCTAGGGTCTCTCAGGGCTGCTGCCAAAGGCTTGGCCAGTACTGGCTTCTCTTTAGAGGCACTTGGCTTGTTGGCAGAATTCGTTTCCTTATGGCAGTAGGCCTCATGGCAACTTTCTTTTTCAAATAGCAACAGAGATAGGGACTCTGGCGAGACTGGTGCTACATTCTTCAGCAGTCAAGTATTAATAATGAGATTATGTCCATTACGTCTGTCAGCTTCCTCTGAGTGAGTCAAAGGTCCTGTTTACAATCCGGGAAGGAGAACTCATTAAACCAAAACATGAAAGGTTGGGGAAACAGCTTCAGTGGATAAAAACCTTGTCCATAAGCATAAGGGACAGATTAAAAAAATATTTTGTTTATTCATTTTCAAGCAGAGAAATACAGAGAGAGAGAGAGAGAGAGAGAGAGAGAGAGAGAGAGAGAGAGAGAGAGAGAGAGAAAGAGGGAGAGAGTATCAGGGCCACCACCTTGTGGGTCTGGCTTATGTGAGTACTGGGGAATTGAACCCAGGGCCTTAGGTACTGGAAGCAAGTGCCTTAACTGCTGAGCCATCTCTCCAGCCCAAGGGCCAGATTTTTGATCTCTCCGCCCATAACAATGTTCAGCTAAGTAGGGCCACCTGCCTGTAATTCCAGAGCTCAGAAGACAGACACAGAAGGTCACCTGGCAGGCTGGCTAGCTAGACTGGCTGAATCATTGAGTCCTGGGTTCAAGTGAGAACTTGCCTCAGAGAAAAAGATGGAAGAGCTGACGTCAGCCTCTGGTTTTCACATGCACCCACACACACATGTGCACCCCCCCCCACAAAACCCCAAACCCAAAGCACAGGTATCAGGAGGTAAGTAAGGTCAAGGGGGAGGGTCATCTGCCTTTCCTGCCCCCACCACCTGGGAATATGTGTGTTAAGTGATTCAAGTCCTGGGTGGTTTCAGTCAGCCATGCCGGGCAGGAGGAGGCAGAGCAAAGGCCCGGAGACGTGACTAATACCAGAGTAAACCCTATGCATACTGAGAATTTTATAGTTTCAATTTTAGTATATGTGCTGCCGAAGCGAGCACTGAGAATTTTAAAACACATCTTTATTGTCAATAATTAGATACATCGTATGAGCAATCTGGTGATGGTACCCCCATTTCCCTCCTCCCTGTCCCCAACCCACTGGGGGCCCTTCTAGGTGGGCATAGGGGATCAGTCCATGGGGTAGGGAGTTATGAATTGCACAAGAGGTAGCCAGTGGTTTTTTTTTTCTCCTTTGTGTGTTGTTGCTGAGGGGGGCCATGTCTCTGGATATCCTCCCCCACCATGGCTCTTACAATCTTTCCGCCCCCTCTTCCACTCAGTTCCCTGAGTCATGGTGGGTGAGTTTTAAGTCTGCTTTATTGTTGAGATCTTAAGTGTCTCTGGACTTCTGCTTTGGGTTGTCTTGAGTATTACTGGTGTCTGTCTCCATTGTCCTTTCATAGGTCATCTGACTTGCTGTGGTGATTGGTCTCCTGTTTGTCTCGTCACTTTCTCATAGGTTTCATTTGGGCCCTATGTGATAGGCCAGGGGTGGTTCATCTCCTGCCAGGATGTCAGCCATGTCTTGTTGGTGGAATTGGGTTGTCCATGGCTCTCGCTGCCTTCTGAAAAATACAAACAGAATCTCCATGGGAGAGTAAGATCAGTATAGGTTAAATGAGACAAATATTGCTAATTTGGCTAGCTCCTAATGGGGGTAGCTCTCTGATAGTGGGAATTTCCTCTTGGGACCCCAGGTTCTTGGTCCCCATTAAGATTTTACCAAGGATCCCAGTTCCAGTTAAGGGTTTCTTGCCACTGAGCAGATCTCTGAGCCAATCAGTAAGCCATTGATTACTCACCTGTGGCTAATACCAGAGTAAACCTTATACATACTGAGAATTAAAAAAATATTTTTATTTGCAAACAGAGAGAGGTAGCGAGAAGAGAGATAGAGAGAATGCGTGTGCCAGGGCGTTCAGCCACTACAAATTCCAGATGCACATGTCACTCTGTGCATCTGGCTTTATGTGGGGAGTGGGGAATTGAATCTGGGTTGTTGAGCTTTTCAGGCAAGCGCCTTACCGCTGAGCCATCTCTCCAGCCTGAGAATTTTATTTTTGAAAGTCAATCTGACTTTCTGGGAAAGAGCAAAAAGATATCCAGAGTTTAATTCTTCCAGGTGGCTGAGCAAAAGGGAAAAGCTCCCCAAGTTTGTGTACCCGAGTTAACTGTCAGTAGGGCATAATGGAAGAAGGGAAGAGTGTGCCCAGGAGAGAAGGAACAGGGAAGAGCTTAGAAGCTTGCAGGCGGTCAGGGGTGTGGTCCAGTGGATAGGCACAGACAAGCCACAGGCACGTTTATATCTCTTTCCTGAGTAGGACGGGAAGCCAGCCAGGAAGGTCTCCAACTCAGGTGCCATTAGAAGGCAGGCTAGGGCCAGTCCATGCCAGCCAGCCTATCACAGGTCCTGGTGGACTTTGGAATGTTGGCGAAGGCAATGTGTGTAGAGTAGATGTGAGTTCACTGAATGTTTGGCTCCCTGAGTGTCTTCCAGAATAAATCCTCTTTGGTGATGACAGGAAGTTTGTCATGAGCATGCACGGTCAGAAACAGAAATGAACACGCTCGTACTTTTCAACGATGTCAGAATTTATTGAATCATAAAAATTTCACAAAGTATGGCGGTTTCAATGTCATCGGTTTGGCAGAAATTCATTCATTCTTGATAGCCCTGGATGAGGCAAAGAAAGTTGCTTTTATTATAATCTTCATGACTGATGTGAACTCTCAAATCACACATTACGCATCACAGATCACACAGTAAATTTATCTATCATTCTACCTTCTATCTGTCTGGTTATCTAGGCATATATATTATATATGTTATAGAACGAGTACAAACGGTTCATTAAAAAGGTAGAGTTTAGAAAGGACTGAGAGACAAGAGCTGGGAAACATCTTGATCAGATATTGATCAGGCAGGAGAAGCTGTCGCAGAGTCAGAACCAAGTGAAGTGAAGGGCAGGACCAGGTCCAGATAAATGGATGGACAGGCAGGTCCAGACAGACAAACTGGCCAATGGGCAGACAGCCATTTGAGTAGGTTTTGTCAACAGTGGAGGCGGAGCTGAGCTGAAGCCCCTGGAGCCCTTGGGAGGTAGTTTCTTGATGCCACACTGAGCGATCAGATGACAGGTTGGTGGGGACTGTCATCATCACAATGCTAGATGCACACTTCTTTTTGGGGTCCAGGTGAGGGAATTACCCCCATTCCTCGGTCTGATGTGTCTATAAGTTCTTCAGCCTGGTTTTCCTGACATGATGTTAATACACCCATGTGTTCCCGTAGCCCCAATTTACCTCAATAAATTTGTAGGGTGGCACCCTTTCTGTTCCCAGGAATAAGGAATTTTTCAGTCTATGGCCCAGGGGTGGTACTGGACAGAGAGTACCATTTTTGTGTCCATCCAGGAGCAGAGTTATCTTCTGTCCTCAAAAATGGAGTAAAAAGCTGCTTATAAGGTAGAGTTCCTTAGGGCAAGACATAGTCTGAAAAAGCCACTGGTTTATACGATATGTGCAATAATTACCTCAAGGCACAGCCTGCTCTTAACAAAGTTCTGCTCTGTAAATTGTTAACCATAGGCTACAGTGTCAAACTCAATATGTTGGCCACAGAGAATCCCCCTGAACTTCAAATGATTGCATAACGCAGAGCATGTTGTGGGATTATAAATGTAAGTGGATTCGAAACCAATAATAATAACCTATCTAAAAAAGCTCCTGTATCAGTGACTTTCTCATTGTTGGGATAAAATACCCGATCAGAAGCAGCTTATGGAAGGGAAGGGTTCATTTTCAGCTTACGGTTTTGCAGGGCAGCAGGGCAGGAGCAGACTGCCCTGCAACTTTGCATCACAGGGAGGAAGTCGAAATCTCTAGAGCAACAAGCTGGGCAAGGTCTGCCCCCAGCGACACACTTCCTTCAAACGGGTGCCACCTTCTCAAGGTCCACAAACTCCCAAATTAGTGCCATCAACTGGGGGTCAAGCATTCAAACACATGAGTCTATGGGGGACAGTCTATATCCAAATGGCCACAAACGCTACACTTCTGAAATAAAACGCTTTTCTGAATTTTTTAAATTGATGGTTAAAGAAAAACAAAAAACTCCCCAGGAACATTAGATGACTATGCTTATGGGATACAGCTAAAAACGCGTAAAGGAAAATGTACAGACATATATATATATATATATATATATATATATATATATGAGAAAAGAAAGCACTTTTTTTCTTTCTTACGATGTACTCGTTGGGCTGGAGAGATGGCTCAGCAGTTAAGGCACTTGCCTCCAGTGCCTAAGGCCCTGGGTTCAATTCCCCAGGTCCCACATAAGCCAGACCCACAAGGTGGTGGCTCTGGTTCTCTCTCTCTCTCTCTCTCTCTCTCTCTCTCTCTCTCTCTCTCTCAATCTGTATCTCTCTGCTTGAAAGTGAATAAATAAAATATTAAAAAAATAAAATACATTAAAAAAAAGATGTACTCGTCAACAAGAATGAACCAGAAAGTCATATGCCTTAATAACCCAGATAATTTTAACAACTGATAATGTTCATCTAAATAGTTAATTTCACCCCCCTCTACATACACAAGTTTGGCATTGGCTAAGGAGAACAACTTTAAAAAAACTTGAATTTTTTTTGCTCAGGTTATATATTGTATGTTGAGCATACTCCCCCCATCTCCCTTTGCTGTCCCCTCCCATCTGTCTCCTTCAATTTCATTTTTACTTTTATTTTATGGGTACATACGTAATTTTACGTAACTGTGGGGCTTTGATTCAGGTATCCCCTATAAACTTATATGTTGTAAATGCCGGGTCCCCAGCTGGTGGCAATTTGGGAACTGGAGCCTCTTGGAAGTAGTGTGTTGTTGGGGGTGGGCTTCCCCTTGGCCAGTGTCTGGGACACTCTCCTGCTGCCGTTGTCCTGCTGTTGACCAGGAGGTGATGTCCACATCTGCCCACGCCATTATTTCCCCTGCCATCATGGAGCTTCCCCTCGAGTCTGTGAGCGAAAAGAAACCCTTTCCTTCAACAAGCTGCTTTTGGTCTGGTTCTTTCTGCCAGCAAAAAGCTGGCTACAATAACTATATAAAATTTAGGAGTTACAAATGAGAGAAACATACAACGGTTGTCTTTCTGAGGCAACTTAATTAATTTGCTTAATATGACCATCTCCAGTTACATCTGTTTTCCTGCAAATGACACGTCATTCTTTTCTATGCCTGAAAAAGAAAGATTTTATTGAGTAGATGTATTATGCAAGAAAAAAGTTTTAAGATTGATGATACCTTAAGAAGACGAGACATGAAAATAGATAAAATCCAAAAGTAACTGGAAGAAAGGCCCAGAGGGCATAAATGTCAATTTAAGTGACAAGAAGAGGAAAATACAGTCACGTCTTGCCACCCATTTATTCTCCGCCCCTTCCCTCTAGCCACAGATTGGTCGATAATTAATTTGGAGTCTGGAGAGAGGATGAAATAATAGGCAATTAAATCACCCCAGTACTGTGGCTTTCTGCACCTTGGAGAACATTCTGCCAGTAGGTGGCGGTGCTGGGACTGAGCATCCAGCCAGGAAGCTTCTGGAATGTCCAGCTGAGCTCTGATGCCCTCCGCCACGTGGGCATTTGAACACAAATAGGAGTCATCTACACAAAAACAAATCTCTGATCAAACTTACAACAGGAAAAAAAAAGCAGTTTCACAAAACGTTAGATCCCTGCACATAATAAACTCAACCCTTTAAAGTCACTTAATGGAATTTTTCAGAGGGAAGAAAGGGGCTCAGAACCCTCTTTTCTCAGTCATCTGAGACATAGGGACATCTGGGTCTCTCCTTCCCTCCTTCCATTCTCCTCCGTCTTCTCTTTCCTCTGGGAGATTATCCACAGTTTCCATCCGATTCTCAACATTGACAGTGACCTCGGATTGTGGCAGGTGTGACCTGTGGCTTTTCTAATTTCTGGTCTTCATTAAGGGCCAGTGCTATGGTGAGTCCCTTGGGAGTGACTACATTCTGTAGACCTACTGTGTGCTTCACTTTAGATGATTTTTTTTCATAAAGATCCCCTATCTTTGCAGTAAATTCAGTTTTTTTTTTTTTTGTTGTTGTTTGTTTGTTTTTCGAGGGGTCGAGATGTTGAGGCCTGAGAGCCGAAGCTCTGGAATCCAGCCTGCAGCTGCCGGGACAGGCTGAGGGCCTGTGAGCTGGCTTAGGTTAATCATTAGCAGGTCTTCTGGGCGCCAGCCACCCACAGACACTGCAGGGTTTTCTGTGGGTACTAGACAGGTTGCCTTTCAGAAAGAATGCAAGAGCCACAGGGTGGAGAGGTGAACTGAGTGGCATAGTCCTGGCATGAGTTCATGACCCCACAGTGATTACGATACACACACAAGACTGGCAGGATTCTGAGCCATTCTGACATGGAGGATGAAGGGAATGAGACCACAAACAGAGGAAAGACTGCCTTGAAAGAGGAGTCTTCAGTGGAATGGGGCGAGGGTACAGAAAAAGAATAACATGATGGCAACGTGACCAAATTACAGTGTGTCCATATATTAAAGTTTCCAATAAAATACTTAAAAATAGGGCTGGAGAGATGGCTCAGCAGGTAAAGGCACTTGCTTGTAAAGCCTAATGGCCTGGGTTTGATTTCCTCAGTACAGATTTCCCAATGAAGCCAGATGTGCAAAGTGGCACATGTATCTGGAGTTCATTTACTATGGCAATGGCAAGAGGCCCTGGTGTGCTCATTCTCTCTCTCTGTTTGCAGTAAATAAATAAATAAAGCTGGGCGTGGTGGCGCACGCCTTTAATCACAGCACTTGGGAGGCAGAGGTAGGAGGATCACTGTGAGTTCAAGGCCACCCTGAGACTACACAGCGAATTCCAGGTCAGCCTGGGCTAGAGCGAGACCCTACCTCAAAAAACAAACAAACAAAAAAATTAAAAACTTCATGGCTTCCTTTAATAGCATGTAGTGGCCATAATTACATAATTATATTGAAGTGGGGTAGTAAGGTTTTGTTCTTTTCCTGCTGGGCTTTCTAAGTATTTTACTTTTAAATACATTATTTATTTATTTGAGAGAGATAGAGGTATACACACATATAGAGTAAATTAATTAAATATGGGTGTACAAGGGCCTTTGCCACTGCAAACAAGCTCCAGATGCATGTACCACATTGTGCATCTGGCTTTATGTAGACACTGGTGAATCAAACCTGGGCCAGGAGGCTTTGCAAGCAAGCATCTCTGACCACTGAGCCATCTCCCCAGGCCAATCCCCAAGGCTCTGGGTCTGAGGGCAGTAGAGGGGTTGCTCCTGTTCAGCCAGTGCTGGGGGGAGAGTGGAGTGGCTGGGTGAGGCAGGCAGGTAAGAGGCAAGGAAAGAACTGTGGATCAGAAACCTAGAAGGCGCTGCTTGAGGCCATGCCTCAACCTTACCCCCCATTGGCACTCAGTCCCTGGGAGAGCTCAGCCTCATGCCTTTAAGTAACAACTACATGGTAACTGCTCCATTTTTACCCCAGACTTGGTGAACTCTGGTCTCTCCCAGATTCCTGTGTCACCTCAACTTGACCTTGCCATAACCCATGTGTTTGATGTCTCCATTCCACAAAGCCGGCACCCAATTTCTGATGGTCTCTAATCTTGTTTACTGCTCTACACCTTCCCAGGGTCTGGAAAACTAGTCTTTCATCTGCAAACCCCGTCTCCAGAATGCATCCAGTATCTGATCACCTGTCATCAATCTCATTACTGTTTTTTTTTTTTTTTTTTTGCTGAACTGGAATTCACTCTGTAGTCTCAGGGTGGCCTTGAACTCACAGGGATCCTCCTACCTCTGCCTCCTGAGTGCTGGGATTAAAGGCGTGCACCACTACGCCTGGCCAGTTTTATGCAGTGCTGAGGATCCAACCCACAGCTCTGTGCAGGCGAGGCAAGCAGTCCCCTGACTGTTGTACATTCCTAGCCTGGATCTGTTTCCACTCTTCCCTCACTGGGCTGGAAGGGAAGGTGGGCCCTCAGTGGAAGGGGGGTAGGGAGAAGGGAAATGGTACCAATACACGATGTCTCCAAACAAAGTCTCTACTTAATTAAAACAAACAAACAAAAAACAAAGATTTGCCATCACAAGTCCTTTGGCAGACTGAAGGAACTTATGCAGTTAGATCTGTTGTAAGATATACGAATTTGATGGTTCATTAAATGTATCACCTCACATAAGA
>PVHP010037783.1:0-17187 GCA_004024765.1 Zapus hudsonius
CCTCTCTTCCTTCATGCAAGGGGGCAGGCAGGGTCTCTCCCTCCTGCCTGTGTTCTAAGTCCCAGCCCAACTGGCCCACTCCAGCCCACGATGCCAGCCTGTCTTCTGTCGCTTTTCAGCCTCTCGAGTACCATTCTAGGCATTTCCGTCAGCGTGGGGATGTTTGTCAGATACCACTGATACCAGTGTCGGTGTGCTTATGTTTCCCTCTCATCAGAAACCATGTGTGGACCTCACCACTACTGTCCCCTCCTTTGTGCCTTTGCACAGAAGAGGTGACCATCCCTGGCTGCCTCGAGTTCCTCTCCTCTGAGTCCCACTCACTCCCACCAGCCTTTCCCTCACACCTCTCCTCAGAAACCTCTCCAGACAAAGTTATCAAAGGCCTTCTGGTGGTTGATCCAGTGATACCTTTGCCCATCTTACCTGACCTGGAGGGTCACTTTCTCTTCCTCAGGACACTGCTCCTTGGAACCCAGGTCTAGGGCACCCCACTCTCCTGCCCACCTGGGTTACTTTGCTGTTTCATCTCTCTAACCTCTAGGACTGGCCAGCCCTCAATATCAGCCCTGGAACTTCTTCCAAGAATGTCAGTTGTGCATGGTCAACTCCCAACTTGATTTTGCCAGCCTGGCCACTCTCTGGTGGCACAGCCTCCTGCATCCAGTCACCTGCTTGTCAGAGAAATTTGTCAAGCTGAACAGGCCCATGCCAAACTCGAGATTCTGACCCCACCTCCAAGCTTCTTCACTAGACAGTCTCACCATTCCAGTGTCTCAGGTCAGAAGTCGCAGAGTCATGCATACTCCATCCCTCCCTCACAGCCCTCTCCTCACCTCTGTGTCTGCACCATGACCTAGAAATACACCACCTCTCACCTCTGTGTGGCCACCAGCCTGTCCACCTGCATGCTTCTGATCATCCCTAAGAGTCTTACTGATGTCACTCTTGCCCTCTGCAGCTTGTTTTCAATTTGGCAACCAGAGAGAGCCTAAACTAAGGCAGAATGGATCACTCTGCTCTCCACTGTGATGATGGGCTGGGCTCCCATTGCTCTGTGAGCTAAGTCCAGCTTGTATCATGCAGCCCCTGCCACTTGGCTGACCCTTGTCCTCACTCACAATGGGCTTTCTTGTTGTTCCTTCACTATGCTTCTGCCTCAGGGCCTTTGCACTTATGGTTCCTTCTGCTCAGAAGATCCCATCCAAGATGGCTCCTTCCCTCACTTTCTTCAAGACTCTGCTCGAACATCCCATCCCTTTGCTATATTTAGCTCCATGACACATATCAGCACCCTTCAGACTGTGGAATTAATTATTTTCCCTCTTACAGGCTCCTTGGAGGCAAAAATATTAGCATGTTTCCTGCCCTTCTGATTGCTAATACAATCGGATACCACATAACAACATTGTTAACAACCACCCAACAGAGAACAATGACCCTGTAAGATTATAATGGAGCTAAAAAATTCCTAACCAGCAGCATAACATGTTCTTCAGCTGTGTGTTGATGTTGTTGTAGATAAACCCACCACCTGTCTGCATATGGCCCATACGGTAATGTGTACTGCATCACGCTTCGTAATAAACAACTGTTACTGGTTTATGTATTCACTACACTATGTGTTTTGTTAGAGTATCCTCCTACTTATAAAAGAGGCTTACTGTGAAACAGTATGCTGTCTTACGGCTGGTGTGAACCCATAGATCGTATGTTCTCTCTTTCTTCCTCTCTCTTTTCTGTATCACTTGACTGCATCAAGAGGCCATATGGAGTTACTAGCCCACACCATGTGGGTTGGTGTAAAGTACATTTGATGATGTTCATCTATCAAGAAAACTGGCCAATGGTACATTTCTCAGGCTATGTCCTATTGAAAGGTGATGCATGACTGCATCCAGAAAATATTTGCTGGCAGTATGAATTTATTGTTCTCTTTTGAAGTCTAGTTAGGTCTCATCAGAGGGTTTTCTTTCACCTCTGCAGCTCAGGCAGCCAGGCCTGGGAGCCCGTGAGCAGGTTGAATCAGTTACTTTCTCTTTGCTGGGACAAAATACCCAACCAGAAACAACTTGTTGATGGAAAGGTTTATTTTGGCTTGTGGCTCCAGAGTCCATCATGGTGGGGAAAGCATGGCATGAGAAGGAAGGCAGTGTCACATTGTCACTTCAGCAGGGAGGAAGTAGAGAGCAAAGAATCCTGCTGCTCAGTCATCTCACTCCTTTTATACAGTCCAGGATCCCCGGCCTATGACATGGCACTACTCACAGTTAGGGTGGGTCTTCCCACCTCAATTAATCTTCCTATTAAATTCCTAACAGAGGCTTATTTCCATAGTGATTCTAAATCCTGTTAAATTGACAATCAGAGATCAAATATTACACAGGGCTTGAACAGAGAGCTGGAGCTGACTGACAGAGGGCACTTGAAGGTGCAGCATGCACATCAGCCACCGTGCATTGATTGAGCACCTGCTGTGTGCCACCACACAGTAAAAGTGAATGAGACTTGTCCCTGAGCCTAAGAGAAGCTGACAATACTGTAGAGAGCAACAAGAAGGTTAGTGATTACAGAGGCTTGCCTTCATGGGGTGGGGTGGGGGGCTGACACAGACATAAGACTCCAGGGACCACCTCTGTCCATCAGAAGTATCAGGAACACCAATGTCATTTGGCCACTGAGCACAATTGCAGGTGAGTACTTCCTGTTTCTGCATCTTACTTTCCATAAATCTGTAAAACGGATATGATATTTACTAACCCCACTGGGCTGTGGTGGGGGATGGCTTGAGACCAGGGATGGATTAATCATGAAGCTGATCATCAATGCTTAAGCCTCAAGACCTCTCATTTATTGCATCCTTGAAAAGCCCCCGGGATGTGCCCATGAGGTCATCAGTAGTTTGCAAACGCTATGGAAATATATTGTTTTGTTATAAAGAAGGCCTTTATGATGGTCGGTCAGTCTTCATTGTCAACTTGACTGGATTTAGAATCACCTAGAAGACACACCTCTGAGTGTGCCTGTGAAAATGCTTCCAAAGAAGTTTAATGGAGGAGGTAAGACATATTTTGAATGTGGGTCACCCCATCTCAAGGTCAGGGGTCCCAGACTAAATAAGAAAGAAAAAAGGAGAAAGCAGGTGTGTTGTAGTTTCCTTCTCATTGCTGGGATAAAGCACCCGACCAAAAGCAGGCGATGAGAGAAAAGATTTTTATTTTGGCTTACAGTCTCAAAGCAAAGCTTCACGGTGGCAGGGGAAAGTATGGCATGAGCAGATACTGGACATCAGCTCTGCCACAGCAGGTGGAAAACAGCAGCAGGAGAGTGAGCTGGGTTCTGGTAAGGAGGAGCTGACTAGAGTATCAATAAGCCTGCCCCCAACAACACACCTCCTGCAGCAAGCCTCCACTTCCCAAAGAGCCGCCACCTGGGGACCAAGCTTTCAAAACTTATGAGTTAATAGGGGACATCTGATTCAACCCTCCACACAAGCTGAGTTCCCAGCATTCATTTCTCTCTGCCTCCTGATTGCATGTGACCAGCAACCTCATGGTCCTGCCACCAGAGCCAAGAGTTGGTCTTGCTGTCATGCCCTCTCTGCCATGACAGTGCAGAGTATACTCTATGAGCCAAAAATCAGTCTATCTTCCTTCCTTCCTTTTGGTTTGTTGAGGCAGGATCTCACTCTAGCCAAGGCTGACCTGGAATTTAACTCACTGTAGCTCCAGGATCCTTAAACTCACAGCAATCCTCCCACCTCAGCCTCTGAGTGCTGGGATTAAAGGGGTGCACCACTGGACCTTTCCTTTTTTATGTTGCTTTGTTCAGATATTTTGTAATAGCAATGATAAAAAGTAATGAATCCGATCCCTAAAAGTTGTGTCAGGCCTTACACCTCAGCCTACTCCTGCGCAGACATGCGGTGAGGTGCTCAGAGCAGATGACAGCACAAGGTGATCACTTACTAGTGGGTGATGAAGAAAGGACTTCTGTTTTAGTCAATCTTCCAGTCGCTGCTCAGAAAGAACCCAACCAAAAGCAGCTTGTGAAGGAATGAGTTATTTTGGCTTACAGAGTCAAGGGGAAACTCCATGATGGCAGGGAAAATGATGGCATGAGCAGAGGGTGAACATCACCTCCTGGTCAGTATCAGGTGGACAACAGCAACAGGAGAGTGTGCCAAGCACTGGCAAGGGGAAGTTGGCTATAACACCCATATGTCCACCCCTAACAACACACCTCCAACAAGGTTCCAAAATTGCCATCAGCTGGTGATCAAGATTCAGAACACATACATTTGTGGGGGACACCTGAATCAAACCACTACAGCTTCCCAGTGAAAATGTCATTTAAACTTGGTCTTTATGAGCACAGAGAGGTTCCAAACAGGTGTCTTGGGGCACAGATGTCTTTGAGAATTTGCAAGAACCACCTCCATAGGCTTCATGAGAGACTACAGGGGATGCTTCTAAAAGGATTAAAAACACTATCATTGCTTAGTCTCTTGTCATGGGCCACTTTAAGAACTTTTCTATGCTGATTTATTAAATCCAAGTATTTTTGCAGGGTCTCATAGCTCCACAAGGATCTGGCTGGGCTCTGACTGATGTCCCTGGAAGTCCCCCTCCTCTGTGATGGTTGCTGGTTTTCCTCAGCGTCCCCCAGGCTGGCTTGCTCTTCTGGTACATGCATGTCCCCAGAGCCCTCACTTATTCTCATGAGCCAGCTCAGGAGGCGGGGGCTTCCTTCCCTCCCAGGCAGGCAACTGGCTTCTTTTTGGCCACCCAGATCACAGTACTTGTCACAACCCACCCAGCTCACCAAGGGTGGGGCCAAGCAATTACTTGGAAAATGTAGAAAGAACTCCCATGGAGCCACAGGGTGTTCTTTTTTAAAATAAACGCTGGGATGTGACAGTGTGGTGGCATGAGTCTTCTCCTGCCTCACTTCCCAGCCCTGCAGAATCTACCCCTCAGCAGCTCAGAGCCCCCACTGGTACACTCTGAACGTCAGAATGAAACCCACAGGAATTCCGTTCAACATGGTGGGTACAAAAATGAAAGCAGTCTGTGTTCTCTGGCTTGTGGCTTCTCCCTTTCCCCCTCTCAAATCTGCACAACTAGATCTTTTGGTGGCTGGGAGTGAGGGGAAGACCTGGCAGTAACTGACCAATCTCTAGACCCTTCCATTGAGTCTCCTGTTTAAGCCAATCAGACAATTGCCTTACAGTTGTGTGGGGAGCTTTTAACGGATATAGTCCATTGTGCAACATTTTGGGACAAACACGTTTTCCCTTACTTCCTACAGCAGAATCTCTAGGGGATCCAGCTGAGTGCAGCAGAGAAGAAACTGGAAAGAACCAAAACTTGCATTTGGCCAGCATCCTGTGACATCACATATGCCTTTGAACCCTTAGGCCTATTTCATGGGTCAGACTCTACAGGGCTTGAGAGAGATGCATGGCTTCTCAAGAACACTAGGCAGAGAAGTGGCAGACCTGAGGCTGGAACTCGGGACTTTTGGTGCCAGATCCTCCAACGGAGCCATGCATGTGCACGCTGTCCCAAGAAGGGAGAGCCCAAGCCTGGAGGACACAGACAATTGTAGGTACAGTGTGGAAGTTTCCTGTAGATTGGGGTGGTTGCTAAGTGTGTTTATATCCTAGACTTGTGGGTTCTGGATGACCCAACAGCCTCGAAGGACCGAAGGCCTGACAGGTAATACCAGACCCACAAAGGGCCCTAGTGATCAGGGAGCCCAACCCCCATGTCTCCAAGCATCCAATGGAGATGTATTCAGCCCTAAAGTGTCCTTTAAAATGTAACTGATATTTTTGGCACCGTTTCAAACTGAAGATTGAATGGCCCCAAGGTGCTGTCCCTGGGAACTGAGCACTGATGCCTCCAAACAAGCAGTGCTTGCTATAGTCTTTCCCTTCTGCCTCCTCTGGCCTCCATGTGTCCTCTCCCTATAGGCATCGGGGCTTTCGTTTTTTGTGTTTTTTTCCCTTTATTATCCATAATTAGATACACTGAGTGAGAAAATAATGAGTTGGTATCCCCAGTTCCCTGATTCCCCTCTTTCCTATCCCCAATCAGCTAGATATCCTCCTCTGTGGGCATTCTAGATCAGTCCATGGGGTAGGGTGTTATGGATAGCCTAGGAGTCAAGCCATTTCCACCCCCACTTTGTATGTTGTTACTGAAGGGACCATGTCTCTGGATATTCTCCCCCACCATGGCTCTTACAATCTTTCCACCCCCTCTTCCACTCAGTTCCCTGAGTCATGGTGGGTGAGTACTAAGGCTGCTTTATTGTTGAGGTCTTAGGAGGTCTCTGTACTTCTGCTTTAGGTTGTGTTAAAAATCGTTGGTGTCTGGCTGGCTGGTTTATCCTGGGCTGACTGATTGGCTGTGGATATAGGTCTCTTGCTTATCCCACCACTCTCTGTGAGGTTTCATGTGGATCCTCCACGGTATGTCTGGGGTGGCTCATCTCTTGCCAGGATGTCAGCTATCATCATTGGTAGGGAGCCACAGGTCTCTCGCTGTCTTCTGAAAAATACAAACAGAATCTCCATTGGAGGTTACCTGAGATACACATTTCTGAATTGGCTAGATTCTATTGTTAATAGCCTCTTTGTAAGTCACTTATAAAATGCATTTCTCTTTGGGGTCCCAAGATTTTGGTTTTCGTGTCCAGTCCCCAGTTCCAGTTAAGGGTTCCCTGTCACTGAGTGGATTACTTGGCTGAATTACAAGCTGTTGATTACCTCCCCCAGGCTTTGAACTAATGCTACAATTTTAACATTTTGAGAGTTGTGGATACAATTCAGTGTCTAATAAATGGGACAAGCTACATTCTTATTGCCATTATTGTTCTCTGAAACCAAGCTTTCTTCCCAGTAGGAGTGGAGACAGCGACCACTGTCATAAGATGTGCTTTCTGTGACTCTGTCACCAGAAGAAATCACAAACGCTTTCATGTGTTAGTTTTGCACACACCTCTGAATACTGCTTACTGCCGCCTCCACATATGTGCTTCTCCAGCAAAAGTATTAGAGAGAAAGGTCTAGCCACGAACCATCATTGCAAAGCCCATACGTGGAAGGAAGGACAGAGAGAACTAGTTTTCAATCTCATTGGTTCCTTTAGTAATCCTGGGGGGGGGGGGTTTCAAAGCACAAAGTGGGCTCACATCTTCAAAATACAGTTGTCTGAGCCCTTGGGGAGGGCAAGTAGTTCGAGCCTTCTGGGGAATCAGGGTGGTGGCTGAGCTACACAGAGAGATCCTCCCCCTGGTGGGGGTGGACACTGGACTCCAAGTCCAGCTGTGAGGCTCTGAGGTCTTCCAGAGCCCAGAGAGCACAAGACCCTTTAAAAGGAGGCCCTGGTGCTCTGCAGCCAGCCCCTGAGCTCTGGTTCATTCTCTCCTCTCAAGGCAACTCTAGAGGAAACTTGGGGGAAGGAAACTTACATCCAGTCCCCCCCCCCCCCCCAGCCAAGCCTCCCTTCTTTCCCAGGCCGGGTTTGCAGAGCGCTGACTCATCACGACTGTCCTGCCCGGCCTGGTGCACGCCCACAACGTGCCCTCCCCGCCCCCCATCTCCCTCGGTGGCTTCCTCCCAGGCTCTTCCCAGGCGCCTGAAAGCCCACGCAAGCATCTCCTTGTCCTCGCTGCGCCCCCACTGTCTACCCTGCCAGATGGGGAACTGTGTGCTCTCCTCCAGTGTCCTGCATCCTTGCAGCGCCAACTTAGCCTCCCCCTCATGACCTGGCCTTCCCAGCAGGACAGGTGGCCCTGGGCCTCCACCTCCTGCGCCCCCCCCCCCTGCTGCCTGGGAGGATGGACGGATGGCTCCCTCCCTGGTTTCCATGACACTGCACTTTCCCACGTTCCTCCACTCCTCTGGGTTCTGACAGCTCATTTCCTTTCTGGCATGCTTTCTCCCAGCTTCTCCCGTGGGTGTGCCCCAGGGCTGCCCTTGGAATTCTCTTCCTCTCTGTGTGTGCCCACCTGCTCCCCTGGGAGCTCATCTGACTCCCCCACCACGACTGCTCTCCGGCTGCCCCCTTCCTCCCTTCCTCCTCCCAACCTCACTTTGGCAGCGTTGCCAGAACCTTCCACTCCCCCAACCCCCCCCCCCATTCCACATGAATGACGCCCTAAATTACAGCACTTGAGACTGTTAGGCCCTGAAGGTGTTACAGTGGAGGGCAGCTAGTCACATACCTGGTGGAGTGTCATAGGGAGAAAGAGAAGCTTTCTGTGAACCCTCTGCCCAAGTTCAAATCCCGCCTCCACTATTTCCTCCTGTGACCTCAGGCAGACTCATTCCTTTGTATCACAAATGTTCCTTGAACTCCTCTGTGATAGATTGCTTTGGGCTGAAATTACAAATGGAAACACAAAATGCTCCTCACCAACCACTGGTGGCATTACTCACACAACTATCCAAACTGACATTGAGATGGGACTGTGACCGTCTGAGGAAGGAGCAAGATGCTGTGAGAACCTATGCAAGCCCCTGCTATCAGGGAGGCCAGGATGGCTTCCTTGAGGACATGACCTTTAAACACACATTGGAAGAATAAAGAGAGCCACTCGATGTGACAGGCTGAGTGGGGTCCATAAAAATATTGACACCCTAATTGCTGGCATCCATGTGCTACCTCGTGTGACAATGAAGATGAGAGACATCTTGGAGTGTCTTCTGGGCTCAATGTGGTCACAGGTTGTAAGAAGCAGGAGGGGGTGAGGGGAGACAGGGGGACCAGAGTCAGAGAAGATGTAACACTAGAAGCAGATGTCAGAGTAGTGTCACTGCCGGGAGGAGGCCACAAGCCAAGGAAGGTTCTGGAAACTGGAAAAGATAAGGAAATGGATTCTCCTCCTAGAGCTTCTAGAGGAATACAGCTATGCTGACCCACTTGGTGCCTCTGACATCCAAGAAATGTAAGAAAATTAATTTGCGTTGACTTAAGCTACTTGATTTGGAACGATTTGATACAGCAGCAACAGGGAACTAACACATGGAAAAGCATATGCAGAGGCCAGAGTGAGAGATGTCGTGGTTGGGTGTGTGTGTGTACTTTATTTTCCAACAAATTTCAAGTAGCTATTTATTTCTATTATCAATTTCCTATGTATTAGTTACCTTTTCGTTGTCGGTGTAAAGTAACTGACAAGAATCAGTTTTGGTGGAAGAAGGTTCATTTCAGTTTACAGTTGCAGGTCCATCGTGGGGAAGGGATGGTGACAAGAGCTTGAAGCAGAGCTGGTCTCATTCATCTCATAGTGAGGAAGCAGAGAGCGATGCCTAACTGCTGGTGCTTGGCCCTCTCTCTCCCTTTTATAGTCCAGGACTCTGGCTCATGAAATGATGCTGCCCACAGTTAAGGTGGGTCTTCCCTCTTCAAGTAACCTAATCTAGACAATCCCTCACAGGTGATTCTAGGTCCTCCAGGTTCTCTCAAGTTGACAACATAAACCATCACCCTGGAAAGCCTCAGATTCCTCACTGTAAAGAAAAGTAGAACTGAGTAAGTGCTCACTGACTATGATCCCACAGTTTCCTGACTACATTTCACTGAGTCCTGGGGGCTCTGTGAGGCTTCTTTGGGGCTTCTGAGGAGAGAGGTCACAGAACAAGGGGTGGGCTCTGTCCCTGACCAGAGCAGCCAAGCTTGTATTCACTGCTACACTCGACCTGATTTTTGCTGAAGAGCCTTTTGAATAAATGGTTGCTTATCTACGATGAAGTCTGAAAGGCACGAATCTTGCCTGCTGCTCCTTCTAATAAAGCCTGGTCTGAGCCCCTGGGTGTGGTGGCCAGAACCTATAACCTGGCACTCAGCAAGCTGAGGCAGGAAGATTGAAAGTCCCAGGCCAGCTGGGGCTACTTAGTTCCAGGCCAGCTTCAAGACCTTATCTCAAAGAAACAAAACTAAACAGACCCCCATTACCACCACAGCAAAAAGAAACTCTGGCCTGGAGGTGCCACCATGACACCCTGGCCTCGAACACCAGGTACCCTACTCCTTGGTGGCCATGGGGCCAATCTGGAGGCTTCAGAGCATGGAACTTGTTTTCCTCCTTGGGACTCCTTGTGATTTGTATTATATTTATCCTACATCTTTCTTGTTTGGTACCAGTCTCCATGGGATGCCAAGGTGCACTGGGGCAGGAATTCCGTCTTTGTTTACCATCAGGTCTCTCCTTCCCCTGGTCATAACAGGAGTCACTTGTCAACACTCACTCTGTCCCAGGTTCTGTTTCTGTCATTTACACCTGTTAATGCATTTACTGTTTAACTCTAGCTCACACAGTAGGCTCTCAAGTTCTGCATCCGTTTTGTAAGATGGGGAGCAACAATGCCAGCAGAGATAATGCTTGAGGGTGAAATAACTATGTCTGCAAATCACCTGTCTGCACCCATAGCAGAGGGAGCAGCTGTTACCACCTGATCACACTGCCAAGCTCAATGCCAGCACCTGGCATGTGATAGGTTCTCAGTCCATGCTTGCTCAGTGGAATTGCAATGCTCCAGACCCACTGAGTTTCCAGCCTCTCTACCTCAAGTCCTGTCTGCTCTTCCTGATAGCAGAAACAATGGCTGAGAACTGTTGAGTGCTGGGCTGGAGGATGGATAGTGGATGAAGAGCTCGTGGTACCTCATTTCCAGCTCAAGCACTCTGCTTCCTGGCAGCCGCCATGTGAGGAGCCCCCTCTACATGCTCCCGCCACCATGAACTCCACCATGTCTTCCCTGCCATGGTAAACTAAAAAGACAATTCCTCCTCTGAGTTGTTTCTGTCCGGTATTTGGTAAGTCACACTGAAGAGAAAAGCCATTAATACAATCACTATTATAATTTTCAAAAGCCTTTAGTTGAGATACAAAATTAACAACATCCAAGCTGAAGTAATGAAGAGGAAGAATGAATCAACTCTAGGGTATCTATGGTAAAGTAGAAAAGTTTTCAAAGGAATAATGCTCTAAGTGATGGTTTCTGAACAAATTAATCATCAGTGTAGCCAAGAATATAACATAAAACCAAAGTCACCCTAACCATAAATCCCTGTAATTCAAACGAGCACAATTTTCCTGACTACGTTAGTCAGATTTCTGTCTCTGAGATAAACAGTTTAAAAGGAGGAAAGATTTATTTTGGTTCATGGTTTCAAAGGTTTGTTTTTCTATGGTTGGCTGGTTCTGCTGTTTCTAGAGAAGGCTACTCATCTCATGGTTGCCAAGAAGGAGTGAGGGAAGAAGGGAGAAAAAGAGGGAGGAGAGAGAGGGGGGAGACAGAGGGAGAAAGAACACAAAATATATCCTTAAGTGTTTTCTTGGGGGCTGGAGAGATGGCTCAGCAGTTAAGGCACTTGCCTCCAGTGCCTAAGGCCCTCCAGTACCCACATAAGCCAGGCCCACAAGGAGGTGGCCCTGGTGTGCGCTCTCTCTCTCTCTCTCTCTCTCTGTATCTCTCTGCTTGAAAATGAATAAGTAAAATACTTTTTAAAAAAGTATTTTCTTGGGCTGGAGAGATGACTCAGCAGCAAAGCTTTACGACCTGGGGTGCCCATTCTCTCTCTCTCCCCCCTCTCTCTTTCTGTCCATGCTTGAAAATAAATACATTTTTAAATATTTTCTTGAGGGCTGGAGAGATGGCTCAGCAGCAGAGCCTAACTGCCCAGATTTGATTCCCTAGTGCCCACGTAAGTCAGATGCATAAAGTGGTGCCTGTGTCTGGAGTCCCTTTGTAGTGGCAAGAGGCTCTGACACACCAATTCTTCTTAGCTTTCTCTCTCTCCTTCTCTCTCTCCTTGCTTGCAAGTAAATAAATAAAAATGTTTTCTTAAAAAAGTATTTTCTTAGCTGAGTGTGGTGATGCACGCCTTTAATCCCAGTACTCGGGAGGCAGAGATAGGATGATCACCATGAGTTCAAGGCCAGCCTGAGACTACATAGTGAATTCCAGGGCAGCCTGGGCTAAAGTGAAACCCTACCTAGAAAAACCAAAAAAAAAAAAAAAAGGAATTTTCTTGGTTGGGTACATACCTTTAGTTCCAGCACTACAGAGGCTGAATTAGGATCACAGCGAATACAGGCCAGCCTGGGCTATAGTGAGACCCTGCTTCAAAAAAAACAGATAGATGATAGACAGACAGACAGATAGACAGACAGACAGACAGACAGACAGACAGACAGACAGACAGACAGACAGACAGATAGATAGATAGATAGATAGATAGATAGATAGATAGATAGATAGATAGATAGATAGATGATTGATAGATAGATAGACAGACAGACAGACAGACAGATAGATAAAAGTACTTCCCTAATGACTTACTTTCTGCAACAAGGCCAAACCTCCAAAAGTTACCATCACCTCTCAACAATGCCATCAAATTAGGAATCCATCAATGGATTGATCACTCCACTGATGAGGTCAGAGCCCTTGTGATCAATCACTTTCCCACATCCCCACCTCTGAGCATTGCTGCACTGATGACCCAACCTTTTGAGAGCATTCCAGATCCATAACATAAACCCTCTGAAATATACACACCACACTGACGTGCAGGGGCCTGCAGTGAACTTTTAAAAATATTCATCTCATTTAAACTCACACACCTTTTGGAATGTGCCAGGAAGCAGTAGCGCGGCTACAGTAAGCGATCCCATGGAGTCTACAATAGCTCTGGTCTATTTTCAGCTTCAGAAGTGGGCGATGCTTATCTACTGTCTTCCTTTCCTCAGAGCAAGAGGGGTGTTCAAAGCCACTCCTTGGAGTTCAGCCCAAGTTCTGTTCTTTTCTCTTTTTGCTTCTTGAGATAGGGTTTTACTCGGTAGCACAGACTGCCCAAGAGCTCACAGCAATCCTCCTGCCTCAGCCTCTCAAGGGCTGGGATTATAGGCGTGAGCCACCCACTTCTTGGTGCAATTTCTTTGACTAAAAATTCATTTTCAATATCTGGAAGGGCTGACGATCGTTCTCCCTCCATGTCTGTGTACTGGAAGTTACAAGGCAGGGTTCAGGGTCAGGGTCAACACAGGTCTCAGGAAGGTGACACTCCCCACCCTCTCCTTCCTGTGGAGCACCAGGCAAGTGTTCCTCTTTTCACTCACGACAGTGACAGGAAAGGGAGGGGGTGGCAACTGAGACCCGAGAGCTCATCAGAGTGGATCGGTGGAATTGTGGAATTAAAACACATCTAGGGTAGAAAGGACCTTTGTCATGAGCTTCTTCAACTCTGAGAGCCACTGCCACCAAGACGGAGTATGAGCCCTGTGCCTGGATCCTGCAAAGATGGACTATTTCGTGTAAATATCACAGCTGTGGTAGGTCAACAAAACTGCTTCCATTTCCCAGTTGGGGATACAGAGGCTGAACGAGGGCAAGAACTTCCTGAGTGTGTGATGGGCTGCTGTCACGGGGTGCTAGAGACTGGTTGGCAAGGGCATCAGCAATGTATTGTCTCACAATTCTGACCATTCTGGAGGACGGAAGTCCATGAGGAAGATATAGGCAGGACACTGGGAAGCATGCCCGTGCAGCTCTTCTAGCTTCCGGTGGGATGATGGCAATGCCAGAATTCCTTCACAGGCAGATGTGCTGCTCAGCTCTCCCCCCTCACCTCACAGAAAGCTATTTCATAATATGTGCAAATGTCCCCTTTCTAGAATCAAACCATTTTACTGGATTAGGGCTGGCTTGGCCCCTATTTAACCTGATTACTCCTGGAAAAGTAACTCCTATTCCTAGAATAAGGAACTTGGAATTCATAGGTACTAGAAGTTAGAACCTAAATAATTTCTTGGGAGTATGGCCCAGCAGTGCAGTCCACAATGAAAAGATCACACATCTGGTAAGTGTAGAACTAACATTTAAAACACAGGTGTTGGCTGGAAAGACTGCTCAGTGGTTAAGGCACTTGCCTGCAAAGCCTTACGTAAAGCCAGATGCATAAAGTGGCGCATACATCTGGAGTTTGTTTGCAGTGGCTGGAGACCCTGGCGTGTCCATGATCTCTGTCTGTCTTTCTTCTATCTCTCTCTGCTGGCAAATAAATAAAACTATTTAAAACACAGGTGTTAGGACACCCATGCCTGAGCTCTTAGCCGAAGCCTCTCTTGTCTCCTCCCTGACTCCTGGCTGGCTATCACGTGGGTAGCTGTGGAGGTTGAAGCCCCACTATCAGGTTTTAGAACTTCCTCAGCATGATGTCCACATACAGCCTCTGCCTGCTTTTTGGATGGTATGGGGGTTACAGAGCCCACAGAGAGCCAGGAGGAGAGGGGCAGAGACAAACCTGCCAGCAAAAGACTCAGTAAGGGTCACGACTTGGACCTGCACCTCCATTCTTCCATGTTTATTTCATTTAAAAAGCACCGTTGGAGGGCTGGAGAGCTGGCTCAGTGGTTAAGGCACTTGGCTCCAGTGCCTGAGGTCCCGGTTCAATTCCCCAGTACCCATATAAGCCAGACCCACAAGGTGGTGACCCTGGTGCGCGCTCTCTCTCTCTCTCTCTCTCTCTCTCTCTCTCTCTCTCTCTCTCTCTCTCTCTCTGTATCTCTCTGCTTAAAAATGAATAAATAAAATATTTTTTTAAAAAGCACTGTTGGAGCTTCTCTAAATAACCAGGTTTGTCTTGGTTCTCCAAAGATGACCACCTCTGATCTGGAGTGGGCCCGTCCTGAATGCTATAACCCAGGATCCAGTGATACTTTCTTGGGATGGTGAGACCCTCTCAGGTAGTGAGGTCACCATTGAATAAAGCAGCTCCCACTCCCCCCAAAAGGGGCTTGCTGTTGGCCATGGTGCACCTCATCACACTGAAGTTGGGAGGCCCATCAAGGCTGGCATTCAGCTCTAGCAAGGCAGGCCTAGCCAGGTTGATTCTTGAGGCCCGTCTAGATTTCCTTTCGTTCAGCAGCACCCCAGGTTACCCAGCCACCACCTTTCACTCTGCTTCCTACACAACTACTTATTGAGAATCTGCTGCATGAATAGTCTTGGACATGTGAACCTAAAGTACTAAAAACAAGCTTCCCCATGAAGCTTCTATTCTAATGAGGCAAAATAACAGCACGTGGCCATGTGTTGACGGGAAGGGATAAAGGTTTGGGATAAAGTGAGCAGAAGACTCACTGAGATGTGACCTTTGGGCCAAACCTGAAGGAGCTGAGGGACTAAGTCATGAAGTTGTCGGGGGAAGAGATTTCCAGGCAAACGGGAACAAGTGCAAAGACCTGGAGGCAGTTTTCTGTGTGTTCAAGGAGTAGTGCGGCCTGTGTAACTGGAGTTAGGGGGACAGATCATGGCGGGGACAGTGACTGCACAGGCTCTAGGCTGCTGAAGGAGAGACCTGATCAAACTGGACATTTTAATATTTTTATTTAATTCATTTTCAGGAGAGAGAGAGAGAGAGAGAGAGAGAGAGAGAGAGAGAGAGAGAGAGAGAGAGAGAGAGAGAGAGAGAGAATAGGCATGCAGGGCCTCAGCCACTGCAAATAAACTCCAGATACATGTGCCACTTTGTGCATCTGGCTTTATGTGAGTACAGGGGAATTGAACCCGGATTGTTAGGCATTAACTGTTGAGCCCTCTCTCCTGCCTCAAAGTGATCCCCCCCACACAGGTAGGGTCTCACTCTAGGCCAGGCTGACCTGGAGTTCACTATGTAGTCTCAGATTGGCCTTGAACGCATGGCAATCCTCCTGCCTCTGCTTCCCAAGTACTGGGATTCAAAGTATGTGCCACCATGCCTGGCTCCAAGCTGAACACTTTAAAGGGTCATTTGGCTGCGGTTTGGGCGGGGAGGGGAGGGGTAGCCGCAGTACCTCTTGACTATGGCTGAGGGCTGGAGTCCACAGGTTCTGGAAATATTTCCAAGGCAGAGTAGCAGGACTTGGTCATGGAGGGCAGGGCCACAGGCAGGGTCACACTTCTCAGCGTGAGGAAAGGAACCCCATGCTTGGCCCTGGGGGTCAGCCTCCCAGGACTCCACCATAGCAGCCGCTCGCTCACTAGTTTTCATATGTGAGCTGGGGGTGACCGCCCTTTAATCGTGGGGTCTGCGTGAAGACTGAGTCATGGAAGGGCAAGCACAACAGCAAGCAGACTCACTGGATGTTGGGGAAAAGCTAGGGTGCCCTGTGACCCAGGAACAGAGAGAGGACCTGGAGGGAACACACCCTAGTGAGGATGGGGAATTCCAAGGCTCTGGCCGGCCCAGGAGGCCACCTTTAGAGAGAAAATGGCCAGAAGGGCACTCCTTGGATAAAGGTGGGGCCTGTGGAAAAACCGGGAACACCCCAAATTCTAGAGAGGATGAGGTCATCCCAGCTAAAGCCAACAAAACTCTTAACTTGGGCAGGCAGAAAAGGACTTTGCCAGGCTAGAAGCTGTGGAGACGTCTAAGAGCAGCCAAGAAAGAGGGCGGGTTGCCGAGGCCACAGTCCTGGGAGCCCCACCCTGGCAGGAGCCAGAGACCCGGAGGGGCAGGGCCCAGCCCAGCTGTCAAGAAGGGACAGGACCCGGTCTGGATTTTCTCCTGGTGGGGATTTACTGTTAGTGTGGGCAGAGGCAGCCAGCTGAACTCTGAGATCACCCCCTGCCAGCAAGAGAGACAGAAAGCAAAGCCAGGCCGGTGGCCCGCATCTGGGATCCCCAGGGCTGAGCCAGGAGAGCTTGTGAAAAACAAGATTAGCACTTCTTCAGAGATAGGGCATGATCCCCCCACCCACCCACATACATAATGCACTGATCGGGGAACCCCGCACTGGGCGCGGAGCTGCGTGGGTTCCATGTGGCTCGCCTTCCTCCCCGCCGGGGGTCGGGAGCGGGGGGCAGGTGGGGCTGGGGGCCGCAGGTGGACACAGGCGCCCGGGCGGTTCTGGGGTCGGGGCGCCCAGAGTGGGCGTGGCCTTACGTGACCCCGTTCTGGGTCCTCCCCACCCCCAGCAGCACCTGCTCCAGCCCAGCGCGCTGACGTCAGCCCCGGAGCTCTTCCCGGAGGCGCTTCCCGCGGCCACCGCTCCCGGAAGGCTGCTCGGGACGGCGGCCAAGACCCGCAGCTGCTGCGCGGAGCCGAGCCGGGATCCCGGGCCGGGGCGGCCGGCTGCTCCCCTCCCTCCTCCCCCTTCTTCCCCCTCCTCCCCCTCCTCCTCCCCTTC
>PVHP010037784.1:0-17185 GCA_004024765.1 Zapus hudsonius
TCCTAAATCCTAGGCTATTCCCTCTACAGTTATAACACTGTGTTATCAGTGGATTAGATGTGATTCTCTTCCACTAGCCCATTAGCTTTGGTATTTTATTCTCAGCATGTAACATAATGCCTACCTTATAACAGGTACTTACTACATGTTTTTACTAATAAAGAAAAAAAACCAAATTATTTTCTAAATTAGATTTTGAG
The DNA here is from genome assembly GCA_004024765.1 of Zapus hudsonius. Lineage (NCBI taxonomy): Eukaryota > Metazoa > Chordata > Mammalia > Rodentia > Dipodidae > Zapus > Zapus hudsonius. Next base: position 201 of record PVHP010037784.1, read on the forward strand.
TAGAACACATCTACAGAGAAACAATGAACAATTTCATTGTTATGGCCAATAACTGCAATTTTATAACTAGCCTACCTCAATTAATTTTTGGATGGCAGAACTTAATGTAGATTTTATTGCTTTGTTTTTTGGAGGTAGGGTCTCGCTCTAGCCCAGGCTGCCTGGAATTCACTATGTAGTCTCACCGAACTTCTGCCTCCTGAGTGCTGGGACTAAAGGCGTGCACCACCACACCCAGCTTATGTAGAATTTTCTATAGAGTAATATGACCAACATTTGAAAAGCAGATGTTCCATATCACAGCTGCTACAGGGGAAAGAACTTTAGAAATATATACCTTTAATACCTTTGTGAAATAAATGTCCATCTTTCTGAAAAATGTAAACAAATGTAATCTATACCACAAATAAATCATAAAACTAGTTTTTCATATTTACAAGAAATATGAAAGCATGAGAGGTTATCTTTTCTGTAAAAAGGTTAAAAATAGACTCAATTAGAATGCCATTCTATGAAAAATGCCCTCCCTAAATAAGCCATCCTTGAGACAAAAAGTCAACAATCCTTGAAATCAAAACTTCTATTTCTACATTTGGTAAAAGATCCTTGTGGCAGTTTGAATGTGATAGTGTAAATGTATGGCCCCACAGACTCAGGTGTTTTATTAAAATTAAACTTGTGGGGCTGAAGAGATGGCTCAGTGGTTAAGGTACTTGCCTCCAGTGCCTAAGGCCCCAGGTTCAATTCCCCAGTACACACATATACCAGACCCACAAGGTGGTGGCCCTGGTGTTCTCTCTCTCTCTCTCTCTCTCTCTCTCTCTGCTTGAAAATAAATAAAATATTTTTTTAAAAAACTTGTAACTTGGGTCTCCAGCCATTTGGCTGGAGAGATGGCTCAGCAGTTAAAGGAGCTTGCTTGCTTGGGTTTGATTCCCCAGTACCCAAACAAAGCCAGATACACAAAGTGACGCATGTGCCTTGAGTTCATTTGCAGTGGCAAGGGGCCCTGGTGTGCACAGGGACCATTGTGGAAGAGGTGGTAGAAAGAAAGAGCCAAAGGAAGGGGAGGAATGCTTACAATACTGTCTTCCAGACACAAAGTGGCTTTGATATTCATGAAGTCACAGTAGCTGATACTACCTACACAAGATCTGCATAATAGGTGGAAAAAATGACATTAAAATAGGAGACAAGTTTGGAAAGAAAAAGGGATTTGGTGTGGGGATTTGGGAGGGGAAAAGAAAGGGTGGTGGGAGGGGATTATGATCAACTCAAATGTGATCTGGTTTTATTCAGGTATCTCTCTATAATTCAGAACAACTTATTTATATTAAGTTAATGCTTCTACCAAAAATCAAGAACAAAATCCCTATTTGCTAGTTGCATTAACTGATACCTAAGGAGAGGTAGCTAAACTTTTCAACTGATCACAACAATTTTAAGTCTCGGGTGATATTTCAGTTAAAACCACTGGTCATTTATCAAAGCATGAAAGAACAGAACAACAAGATTTCAGAATGCAGCTTAGAATTCCTAAAATTTAACACTTCTCCTAGGATCTTTTTGTACCTAATATTTAAAATAGGTTCATTCACATCCAGGCAAACCAATCCCCAAATGAGGTGGCTGAAAATAGTTCACTTTAAAAATATTTAGATGTACAGCTGTCATGATTAAAGAGAATAAATCTAAAGGGGTTAGACACTATGATATTAATGACAGATGGTTATTGTCATTTTTATGATACAGGCTAACAGGAGGAAAATTGAACAGTGGATTTTTTTTTTGAGTGGAGAAACATGGTGTGCATACTTGTTTTAGGGTTTTTTATAATACAGTATCATAGAAATCAAAACAATTAAATGATTCCATGAAAGTTAAATATATCCACTAGATTATAACTGCTTATCTGAAAGCCTTGAGAAATATTTCAAAAACTGACTTTGTGGTGATTAAGCTGTTATGCCTTTATGTTAGAAAGGATCAATTTGTTAAAATTAAAAAGTCTAAAGAAAACAGAAAAATAAAATCCAAATAAAGCTTAACAATAACACATGGGTTGGGTTAACTGGTAAAAGTGCTTGCCTTGCAAGCATGAGAACCTTGGTTTGATTCCCAGTAAGCATATAAAATGCCAGATGTGTGCGCATGCTTGTAATCCCAGGGCTAAGAGGCAGAGATATCTGGGGCTCACTGGCCTGCCTAATTGGCAGGTTCTGGACCAATGAGAAGTCCTGTCTAAAAAATAAAAAGTGGAAGTGGTCAGCTCCCTCTTGTCAGAGCTCAGCTCACTCTTGAGCAGCTATTCTCCACTGCTGCTGTGGGCAATGATGCCTAGTCACTGCTCCATCATCATTTCCCTGCCATCGCTAAGCTTCCTCTCAAGACTATTAGCCAAAATAAACCCTTTCCTCCCATCAGCTGCTTTTGGTTAGGTGTTTTGTCCCAGCAATGTAAAGGTAAGTCCAACAAAAATTGGTAGCTATTAGAAGAGTGGGGTTGTAACTGCTAGAAACCTGACTGTGTGGCCTTTGGAACTGATTTGCAGGAGTAATGTGGATGGATTTGAAAACTTGGACAAAGGGACATCTTGCAGTGCTGTAAATAGAGCTTGGTGGATCCTTATAAGAGTTGAAAGAATTAGACCACCAGGTGTGGTGACTCTTGCCTTTAGTCCCAGCACTTGGGAGGAAGAGGAAGGAGGATTCCCATGAGTTTGAAGCCACTCGGAGATTACATAGTGAATTCCAGGTCAGCCTGGGCTAGAGTGAAACCCTACCTCAAAAAACAAATCAAAAGAGGCTGGAGAGATTGCTTAGTGGTTAAGGCACTTGCTTGCAAAGCCTAAGGACTGGAGTTCAATTTCCCAGTGCCCACATAAAGCCAGATGCAAAAAGTAGCATCTGGAGTCCGTTGGCAGAGGCTGGAGACCCTGGCATTGTGCTCATTCTCTCTCTCTTCTCTATCTCTCTCTGCTTGTAAATAAATTAAAAAAAATTTTTTTTAAATGAGTTGAAAGAACTAAATGCAGAAAGCATAAACTGTGAGGTATGGACTATCAGGGGAAGAAGAGCTTGTCCAGACAGGCTCCTGCAGTTTGTGTGACAGGCTGGCTGTGCTCCTTCCAAGTTCTGAGCAAAGCTTAATTGAAACGGTGGAAACATAGAACAAGGATATGTCACAGAAAGAAATGAATGCTTCGAGTTAGAGACAACAGCCCATTTCAGCTGCAATGGTTGGAAAGATTACCACCACTGAGGCTTGGACCAGCTGTTCTGCACTGGCAAAGTAGGAAGAATGTTGATTTTTTTTGAAGGGAGTAGCCCTTAAGGAAGAATGCTAAAAGTTCCTACCTCTTAAATCAACTTTATGCACCCCCCCCATTTACAAATTTGGAAGCCATGCCTACATGGTACTAGTAATGGAATTATAACAAATGTAGAAAAAAAAAGATTGTTATATTTGCAAGGTGGTCATCTGGAGATGGCCCCTAGTTGACAGATCCTGAATAGAGGCCATGGAAGCATGCTTTGCAATAGACTCCAGGACTTTGGAGATGCCAAGACTACAGAATGGCTACCACGGGGAGCTGCTGGCTAGGGGTGGAGTGACAGAACTGGAACCCCAGAGACTTTGTCATGGGTCCCAGATGGACACAAAACTGCAGGATTTGATATTTGCCCTACTTGCTTTAGATCTTGTATTGATTCAATCTTTTCTTGTTACGCCCTTTTTTTGTAGTAGGAATTTTTACTCTGTGACATTATGTGTATGCGACTTGTGGTTTGATTTTATAGGCTCACAGTTAAGAGACGTTGGTGTATGGGGATGTTTGAACAGTGTTGAAACTAGTAAATACTATAGGGACTTTTAAAGTTGGACTGAATATATTTTTCTCTTTTAGAACAAAAACTATTTATTTATTTGAGAGAGGCCGAGAGAAAGAGGCAGACAGAAAGAGAGTATGAGCATGCCAGGGCCTCCTGCCACTGCAAACCAACTCCATATGCATACAGCTCTTTATGCACTTGGCTTTAAGTGGATACTGGGTAATCAAACCCAAGATGTCAGGTTTCACAAGCAAGTGTCTTTAACCAGTGAGCCATTTCTTCAGTCCCTGAATACATTTTTCATCATATTATAGTCATGAGTCTTATGGGAGTCAGGGGTGGAATGTGGTGGTTTAATCCAGATATTCCTCATAAACTCACGTGTTTTAAATGACTGGTCCCCGGCTGGTGGCAGTATGGGAGATGTAACCTTGTTGGAGGAAGTGTTGCTAGGAGCGGGATGAGAGATATTATAGCTCCCCTTGGCAGAGCTCAGCTCACTCTCTTGCTGCTATTTTCTACCTGTTGTCAAGGGGAGTGATGTCCAGCCTGTGCTCTACCATCTTTTCCCTAACATGAAGCTTCCCCTTGAGACTGTAAGCCAAAATAAATCCTTTCTTCTCATAACATTAAAAACAACAACAAAAAGATAGACAGCATCAGTGAGGACCTGAAGTTTTCCTCTAGTCCACACACACATACACACACACACACACACACACACACACACACACACACACACACACAAACATACATGTGTGCGCACCTGAAAGAGTATGCACATACACGAATAAATAAAAATACAAAAAAAATCTTTAGAGAAAGAATAGGTGATTAGAACAGATTAGGCTTCAGTTTAATCAATGCCATATTACTGTCAACTATTAAAATTTTGAAAAAAATTTTCATAACAATAAAAATATTCTCAGGGTATTTGCTTAGTTATATAATGTCTGATGAACTTTATCATAAAAGCACAAATACAAATTGGCGCACGAAACAATAATGTTAGTAAAGTAACAAAATCACAAGGCAACAGATAGCAGTTACTTGCAGTATCCCTGTTATTGATTTGTTGATTTAGTACCTATGCTTTTGGTACTCTAAAGATTTACTCATCAGTAAATATATATTTAAAAAAAAGATTTACTCATAAACTTTAAATTTAAACTTTTCAAATTTATTATATGTATATGTAAGCTAGTAACAAAACTCCTTCTGAATTTGGTGTTTAAATTAATAATATAAAAATGAGCTAGGCTTAACAGAAGTTTGTTATTTTCCTGTCTGCTAAATCCTCATTGATGGTACAAATTACATAAAAAGCTTGGTGTTCAAAAGAAGAACTTTATACTATGGCATACAGTTAACTCATTTAAATTACAATGTTTGTATGTATCTTGCAAGTAATTTTGGATAATTGAAACAAACAGAAGAAAAAAAATTTGATACAACTCATATGATGTATTAAAGCAAATTTTGACTAAATTGCTGATAAAAGAGCCAATTAAAAGTAAAATAGTACTTGAGAAATATAAAAGAAAAAATTCAAGAAATCTTAACTAAATACACTGTGCTAAATACACTCCCTTTTCACACACTTTGCTAGTATCCATCATTTTCACAGATGTATTTACATAAGAACTAAACTTTATGGGCCCTATTGCTCTGAAATCAATAGAGCATTATACTTTACTAAAACAAAATCTAGGCTGGGAAGATGGCTCTGTAGTTAAGACACTTTCCTGCAAAGCCTAACAACCCAGGTTCGATTCCCACATAAAGCCAGATGCACAAAGTGGTGCATGTATCTGGAGTTCATTTGCAGTGGCTAGGGGCCCTGGTGTACTCATTCAATCTCCTCCCCACCCCCCTCAAATAAATTTTAAAAAATTAAAAAAAAAAAAACCAAAATCCATAGTGAGACTGCCACATTTAAAACATTAATGTTCATTATGAGGCTGAAATACCAGAAAAGGGATAGTACATCTCTATGTCACATAAAGCCTAAAATGCATACAAACCCTGATAAAAAGAAAGCAGCATGCCAGAGATCCCTGAAGACAGTGCCAAGGCTGTAAGAAGTGCCTGTCCCATGGCTCTGCACTGCTCCCTCCTGTGTGTTATCTGTGGTGCTAGAGCCGTCATCGCCTTCTCTGTGCACTTCCAAATGGGCTGCCTTTCTCAATTTCCTTCATCAGAACAGATTAAGAGTGGAAGGTAGTTTTAAAATTTTAATAACCATTTTCTCAGTAGAACATTCAAAATTTTATATAACATAAGCACAATGAAATTCCATTTTACTGGATAAATTTTTTTTTTACTGGATAAAATTTAATTCAAACATTCTAGTGTATATTCAAGACCAATGTCTACAAATATTAAGGTATTTTTCCTACAGGTCAGTGGGCAGAACATTATAAGGATGATCTGGATAGGTATATACAAAAGGATTTCTTTCATATTTCAATGTTACAATCTACAGATTTAGATTGAAGCTATTTTTAGAATATTTGCACTATCTCAAAAATGAGATGGGCTTAAATCACAATGCCTCTAAACTACAAATATTCCAATCTTTTAGGAGGAATATACAAGAAAAAGGACTACTCCCAGGCCCACTCAAAAGAGAATTCCATTGTGCGTAGGGGCCAGTGAGACTTTCTATGCTTTTACTTATCTGTGAGCAACATTAAATAGCTTCAAATATTATTTAATATACAGAGATTAGCTGAATTTTTTCTTGGCTCTTATTTTTGTCAAGGAATTTAGAAATACAAGATTTTGTAAGTAATAGGCTTTATTAGCAATTGCAGCTAACCTATTCCCTACATTTGGTAATAGATGACCACAAATAAACTTTAAGATAAAGAAAAAAAAAATTAGAAAAGATCACCCCACAGGGATGTATCTTCAAAGTGGCCTTTAAGCAAAAATAGAAAAGAAATCATCTGGTAATTGATTCAGGAACTTTGTGCTTCATTTGAAAGAACAACTTAATAAGGTAACATTATGTTCCATGGAGATAAGAGCAGTTCAGAACAATCCTGGGTTCAAGTAATGTGTATCTACAAAACCATCATTTCTGACAGGCAGTACCTTCTTCTTTTCCCGCCTGTGCTTAAAGGAGGTTTGGGTGTTCTTGTTGAAACAATCTGGCAATGCACAGTTCCCAAGAGCAGCATCAACCATATTGGCCCAATCACTTCCGTTAGAGGTATGCTATGTGGGCTAGGAGCAGACCAGTATAATACTATTGCGGCAACTACAAAAAGGGAAAGGAAATACATTTAATTATAGGGCTGAGGGTCACTGTTTCAAAATTCTAAAAACTGTTATGTTACTTCCCATTAGATTCTTTTCCTAAATTTCATTAAGTTTAAAATGTGCCTCTACACCAGCTTTTTAGACTAATTACTTGCTAGTATCTAACCATCTCTCTTAGAATAAACTCATGGAGCAAGACAGGACTCAACTCTAACGTACAAACCTCAACACCAAAATGAAAATCAACTCTAACATATATACCTCAACACTGTAATGAAAATCACTGGATTTGAATATAAAGGCACTTATATAGCCTAAACAGGTCAAAGTCACGTTTTTCATCCCTCTCCCCTCCCCACCTCTCTTTCTCATAACTGTCTCTTTGTGTAACCTCAAGCTGTCCTGGAACTAAGTAACCCATGCTAGCCTCAAACTCATGGCAATCCTCAGCCTTCCCAGTATTTGAATTATTTGCATGATCCACCATGCCCAGCTTCAATCAATTTTTTCTTTAATGATTAATATAGGTGCCTGAATACACACTTTTCTCCTAGATAATAAATATAAAACTGTGAAATAGGAAATATATGAAATTTCCAGCCCCCTCCCCCTCCCCCGCCAAGCCATTTTCCAGCAAGAGCCAACTTCAGAATGTGAGCAACAAGAAAAGCAGGGCCACAGAAAATAGTAACATGTTTGACCTGGGCCCTGAGATCCAGAAGGCCTGAATCCAGGACCCACGGCATCAAATTCTGTTTGAGCCAATAGAAAACTGAATACTAGGTTTTGATTTTGTTAAGTGGTTATTATAATATATTAGGTAATGTTCCTATTTTTAGTAAATGTGACAATGTACATAATTTAATGAAATAAAATTAATATTTATTTTAACAAAACAATTAACTTAGCTGGGTGTGATGATACACACCTTCTGTCCCAGCACTCGGGAGGCAAAAGTAGAAGAATCGCCATAAGTTTGAGGCCACCCTGAGACTACATAGTGAATTCCAGGTCAGCCTGGGCTAGAGTGAGACTCTACCTCAAAAAAATAATTAATCAAGATCTGGAAAAAACTATAAAATTACTTGATTAAAATTTTAAACTGTCATGCATAGAAAGATAAACTTTTAAAAAACAACTAGGAAGTCTGCAATATACTTAGTTTCATGCATTCTATCAACCAATCACAAGAAAAATAATTAAAACTATAAAAGAAGTTTCATAAACAAGTATATTCAATGTGAATCATGATAGCTAAAGACAATGAACAGCTTATATATGCTCAATTCTGATAAGAGACATTTTCTAGTAATTTAAAATTATATGTATTGCTGGGCATGGTGGTGCACGCCTTTAATCCTAGCACTCGGGAGGCAGAGGTAAGAGGATCACCATGAGTTCGAGGCCACCCTGAGACTACATAGTGAATTCCAGGTCAGCCTGGGCTAGAGTGAGACCCTACCTCAAAAAACAAAACAAAACAAAAAATTAGATGTATAAATACTGACACATATATAACAAAAAATAATATACAATTAGCTCTATAAAATAATCTCAAATATAAAATGTTAATAAAGTAAGCAAGACTAGAGTTAGGTTTTTTGTTTATTATTATTTTGGCTTTAGTTGTTTTTTACATTTTCCAAATTCTCTGCCATGAACATATGTTTTTAATCAGAAAACATAAGGCTCAGGTGTGACTCAATAGTAGAGCACTTGACCAGCATATGTAAGTCCCCACACACATACAATCACAAAATCTTCATTAGTCCATTTCCTTTTATAAGTGTAAGGTATGCTCTGACTTAGAAGAAAAAAACTTTAAATGAAAGTCTGTGGTGTTTATAAGTGCATTTATTTAAAAAGGTATCTCTTACATAGGGTCTACAGATAAAACATACCCAAATAATCACTCAGGAATAATACCTATTTAAAAAAAGCAAGATAATAAAAATTCTGAAAAGGCATCAACTAAATTAGAATAACTGCTCTCTTGGTGGGAAGAAATGTAGTTGTTTCTTCTTTAGTTTCCATACACTCTCTAGTGTTATATACATATATACACTATTGACACACGTTGTATGACCCTGTGCTAGAATGCTAGGAAGCAATGTAACAGAAGCGTTACTGTGTGGCTCTGGGACAGAATGCTTTACCACACTTGGTGACTATATGGTCTTGGATCTTGGTCTTTCAGGTTCCAGGTCTATAAACCTAGACAAAATAATAGTACTTATTTTCATTGGATTAATGTGAGAATTAAACAAGTATCCAAGAAAGGACTTAGAAGAGTGCATGGTGTACACAAAATTTAAAGTAGAATGAGAAAAGCTCAGATCACAGTGGTAAAAGGCACGGAAAAATGAACCATACTTCAGGCAGAAGTAGATGGGCTCTGAGTTAACACAGGTACCATGGCATACCTGTGTCCATATATACGCACACATGCATAGCCACATGCAAAAAAAAGTTAAAGAATTCTTAATACTGATTTTCTTTAACCATCCACAGACCTAAATTTTATAAAATCATATTTGAAAGTAACTGCTTTATTTTCTCAAACATTTGTAATACAAAATTACTTTTTTCTTACTAATGTTCATACCCAGTAGCAGCTAATATATATTTAGAATAAAGTCTTAGCAGCCCTAAAATACGACATCCTGAGAGTTAAAACATACATTTCCATCACTTAATTATACCTTGAAGAAGATAAAGAACAAGAAGCCAGAAAAAGATGACCTTCGATGTTACTTGTAACCACCACCGGAAGAAAAAGGGAAAAAATACAACTCGAACGATTCCTTTTCTAGTCAGAGAAGTCCAAGGACTTTCAGGCTTTGCCTTAGCAAATGCAGACCCTGAGAAAAAAGTAAAGTGCAATGGCAGACTCCATTTACTATGTTATTTCCTTTACAGGAAAAATTACAATGTTCAAAAAACATGAGACACATTTTATTTTGTACTATGCTGTAAGAAACATCTAGTATGGGGTGGTAGTCACTTTCAAGAGCATTCATGTTATCACACTAACTCTGGTACTTTGAAAAATATTAGGTAAGGTAACAGAATGTCTTCCATATATTATACAAACAAAGGACAATAGTCGAATATTAATTCACTGGGAATTATAAATTACTGCTTAAAATTCTAATTTCTATATTGATTTTATTAATCATAATATGAAGCCCTTATAATTTGCTAAGAAATATGAGCTGTACTCTTTAACACTTGCTTCTTTTAGAATTACATATGCAAAGAGGAAAAAACTAGTCAATGTTTTTATTGTCTCTTATTTACATTATTCCTGTCGTCATTTAGGTTCATATTGCTTTCATTAATAAAAATGCATATATCTAAGCTATTTTGAATTGTTTCTTCAAGACCAGTGTCTACTTGTACTAACCATCGACTAATCCAATACTTACCTCTTACAAGATCAACATCTATGAGGTCTGGTTTCACATGTGCTGTTTTCTTTGGTTTATTCCTTAACCCCTGTAATATATGAAAAGTAGTATTGGAATCTATTTTCTGTTAATCCAGTATAGCAGAAAAGAATCAATTCTAAAGATTTTACTTTATAATAAAATCTTTAAGATTATACTGAACAAAAAATATATGTTATGCATTTGTTACAAATAGAACACAATTATAACATTATAATAAATTTCATTTTCTTTCCAAAAGGTATGTTTAGGAATACGCTTAACATGCAAAGCTTGTTTATTGCTAATTGTAAAATTCTAATGTAAGGATTATCACTGCACCAAGCAAATTTGGACATAAAGCCTAGATGGTTCAAGAGATTGCACTGACCTTAGATTAACATAGGAGAGCTCTGAGGCTAAGTGGAGTAGTGTCCCCAAAGGCACTGAGGATGTGGGCTGGGGGTGGCGCTATGACAAAGCTGAGGACTAGAGACAGTTGCAACTTCTCAGCAGATGCTTGCATGAAGGGTACTATCAGTTGAAGAGAATAATGTACTTTAAGATTGCCAACATGTTCATGTGCCAAACCCTAACTCAACCATAATGTCACCTCATCCTTAGAACTTAGATAGCATGACCAGGAAGAGGAGACAAAGAAGGTTGTTTTCGTGAATTGAATTCACTTAAACTTGAAGTTACTGAACACTAACTATAGTTAAGATTAATTTTCTATTATCACTATAAAGAATAGGGTTCAATGTAAAAATGAGTCAGGAGAAATTATGAAAATATAAATTACATTATTACTTAAGACTAGTATTTAAGGATTGGAAGAGCTTAAAATTCTCAGAGCTGAGAGGTAACACAGGGTGTAGATGATTTTTAGATTATTCATTCAATTAAGCAAGCAACTGTGTTAAATTCATTCATTGGTTCTAATCCAAGCAACAATGACCTCTGAAATTAAAAGTCAGCTTAAGAACTGTTTGCATATAAAACAAACAGGGCAGCAAGTGAGGTTGGAATTAACTGAGACGACTAAACCAAAAATGTATCCTAAATCAAGATGTAATTAACTTTTGAACCCCTTCATGTATTTTTTTGTCCATTTAAACTGACAACCACCCAGAAATACAGAACAACAATATGAAAGAAAGAAAAAAGGAAGGAAGGAAGGAAGGAAGGAAGGAAGGAAGGAAGGAAGGAAGGAAGGAAGGAAGGAAGGAAGGATGAAGACAATAATTTTACATATAGTTGATACTCGGTTTTTTTTTATTTTGTGTAATCAAGTTTAATCAGTATTATTTGTACTCCAAAATATACATATTCTCTGTGTTTTTGTCCTCATTTGTATATACGTGCAGGGTGGCAGCACCAGCCACCAAAACCATACAAACACACGCATTCCCAGCTGAGACCACACCAAACACAGCACCGTGTTCCTCTTGCAGCTCTTCTTACAGTCTATTCCTCTTTGTGTTTGTTGGCAATTCTGTTCTTTAATGACCCCAAGCACGAGGCTTCAGTGCTTCTTAGTAGTCTTAAGTATAAGAAGGTTGTGATATGCCTTCCCGAGAAAATGTGTGTCATATAGCCTGTTTAGACCTGAGTTATAGTGCTATGTTAATGAAAACCAACAATATACATTAAGTAAGGTAGCTGTTTGTTTTGAGATGTCTCATCTAGGTTGACCTCAAACTTGCTGTGTAGCCAAGGCTGACCTTGTACTTCTGATTCTCATTCCCAAATCCTCAGTGCTGGGGTTACAGGAGTACACCACTATGCCCAGCTAAATAATATGGTGTCTTCAAACAGAAACATCATCAACCACTTATGTAGGGATGAGTTGACAAGGGTTGTGACCAATGGGTCACTGGAACATTAACACTTTATTTCCTCTAGCAATGGTCCAATATTTACTAATTTAGTGTCTGTGGTGATTTTCTTGACTATAAATACCAAGAATAATGAGAATCAATTGTATCTACCTGACTTCCATTTTAACATCTCTATTATTTCTAAGGGCTTTCAAACTAGATCAGCAATTCAAATATATACACTTAAACAAAAATTTGATTAATAAAGCACTATCTTGATTTGGTATAAAGTTCATTATAATGGAATTTTATCTTAAAACAGTTACATACTGTATGAGTTACTTTCTCGGTGCTGGCACAAAATACTCAACTAGAAGCAGCCTAAGAAGGAAAGGGTTGATGCTCAGCTTCCAGTATCAAGGCAAGTGTCCCTTATAGTAGGCCGGACCAGGGTGTCAGATCTTCATATCAACAGAGAAAAAGTAGAGAGGCCAAGAATGACAAGTGGGAGTAGGCTATAACACCTCAAGGCCTACCCTCCGTAACGCACAACCTCCAGCAAGGCACCAGCTCCTTCCCACACAGTGCCACCAACTGGAAGTTAAACACATGGTGGGTGGGGGGAGATATTTTACATTAAACTACTCCATTCCACCCCTGTCCCCATACTCTTTACCAATCCCAACATGGCTCAAAAGTCCAAAGTCTCATTAGAGACTCAAGACAGTTTCCTAATAGTGAGCCCTGAAAAATCAAAACACATATTATATAATTTAATTTGCATCGAACAAACATTCTCAATTCAAAAGGGAAGAATGTAGGCATAGTAAAGAAAGACTGGACCAAAGCAATATGTAAAACCAGCAAGGGAAACATCAAATCCTGCAGCTCCATGCTTGGTATCTGGAACTTATGGATGAAATCATCTGGGCTCCATAAAGGCTAGCTCTTTCCCTCCAGCTGTGCTACCTACATCACCCATCCTGGGGCAGAATCCGATAGAAATCCACAGCTCTTCCTGGCATCTCCAACATCACAGGGTCTCTACTGCAACCCAAGGTTCATCTCCACAACTTCATGCCAGGGCCTCACTGGGCCTCCTTGCAGGGTCTTTGACCCTGCCTGATATTTACTTAGCATCTATGACTAACTCTCTGGAACCAAGGTACAATCCATGACTTTTTACTTCCTGCACTTTTCATGTTTCTAAAACCAGTAAAACTTCAAATTTACTTACATTTCTTCCTGTCTCAAACTTTGTAATTTTTTTCTTTTCTTTTCTTTCTTTTTTTTTTCTCTGCTCAGCATTCTCTTTTTCATTGTAGATATGAATCAGAGCAGCAAAAAAAATCCATTTCACACATGATTTTGTACTTTTAAATTTCCTTTGCCAAACACATCAGTCCATTACTTTTAAAGGACATGGGGAAAATGCAGCCAGTATTTTTGACAGACTATTACATGACTTGTCTTTAGCCCAGCCCCAATAAAGTCCTATTCCTGGGGCTGAGGAGATAGCACAGCAGTAAAGATACTTACTTGAAACCCTGCCAGCCTTGGGATAAACTGGATCAATAAGCTTGAAATAAACTCCTTCCTCCCATGAAACTGTGTTTGGTTGAATGTTCACCCCAGTATAGTAGAATTGTCTACTACATAGTGACTTTAGGAAAGGGACTGATAAGATAGTTTCATTTTTAATTTTCTGAGAATCTTCCATTCTGTTTTCCACTATGGCTATAAGTAATTTATGTTTCCATAACAGTGTGTAACAGAAATCTATTTTCTCCAATCACTATTAACACTTATCTTGAATTTCTTTATAAACAGCCTTCTTCTAGGAGTGGTCATCTCTTACGGTTTTGAATTGCATTTCCTGACCATTGTTATCATACACCTGTTTGTTATTTGGTTATCTTATTTTTGAGAAAAGGCTTACTTAGTGGATTTTTGCATTGAGTTTTTTAGTTCCATGTGAATTACGGATATTAACTGGTCAGATTCAGTTTTCAAATATTTTCTTTCTTCTATAGGTTGTTACTTGTCTCTGTTAACTGCTTCTTTTGCTGTACAGAAGTCATTTCCTCATATGTTTTTAAATTTTCACCAAAGTGAACAGAGAATGAAACAATACTTAAGATATATGATCTAAGATCCTTAAGAAAATAAATGCAACTAATAAAAGACTTTATACTTTAGCATCTTTACTCTGACCGGCAATTGCTGCAGTCAGCTTCTTGTTGCTGAAACAAACATTCAGTAAGATATATATGGCTTATGAGAGGAAAGAGGTCTAGTTCAGGCCTATAAATTCCAAGGGAACACCATCAATGGCAGAATAAGCGGGCACATTTCTATAGATCCAAGCAGAGAGATACCATCAAACAGACAGAAAACACCAAAAAGCACAAACCTCCCAAGCTCCAACTGCTCTCTGCACACCTTAGGGGTGGACTCAAGATTTGACCCAAACATACCTTAGGGCTAGATTTCAAGATCCACCCAAGTGGCACACCCCTGTAACAGGGACCTGCCTGTTAGCAGGGATCTGCTTGTTAGAGGCTCCAGTTATAAGCTCAATTTTAATAAAGCAACCTGAGTCTATGGGGCCATACATGCAAACTGCCATAGTAACATTTCCAAGAAGCACATCTTCATGGTTTTCTTTAATTTCTTTAGTAAATTCTTGTTGCTTTAACAAATTATAAAATTAATTAAAAATGGCAAGTTTTATTTTTAAAATACTTATTTTTGTTTATTTGTAAGCAGAGAAAAAACAAGAGTCAGGGCCTCTCGTCATTGCAAACAAATTCCAGATACAAGTGCTACTTTGTACATCTGGCTTTAAATGGGTACTGGGAATTGAAACCCAAACTGGTAGGCTTTTGCAAGGAAGTGCCTTTAACCACTGAGCCATGTTCCCAAAATAGCAATAAGTTTAATATTGTACAGTCTTCCTATATGATTACTGAGTCTTATCTTTAAAGGGAGACATATTTCATCAAGAAGTTACTGGTCCTAGCCTTCCCGATGGACATCATGTGAATGGCAGCAAATTTTATCATCCCTCCTTGCCTTCACCTTTACACAGATCTCAAGACAGTTCTCAATATATCCCTCCTTACTTTAACCTCTACAGAGATCTCAAGACAGTTCTTTCAAACAATATCATCCTCCTTACTTTAACGTCTACAGAGATCTCAAGACAGTTCTTTCAAACAATATCATCCTCCTTACCTTCACCTCTACACAGATCTCAAAACAGTTCTTTAAAAAGAGAAAAAGAAACACATACTATTACTTAATGTCATAACTATGGTTTACAAAAACTAAAATATTTTATTTATGTGCATAGGTATTCATACATATTTTTGTTTGTTTGTTTTTTTGAGACAGGGTCTTCAAACTAGGAATCTTCCTGTTTCGGCCTTACACACACACACACACACACACACACATTTTATGTTTTTTTAAATTTCAAAAACATTCAAATGTGCCATTTAGTAACACAACCTTTCAGGGAACTTTATGTCCCCTGTCCAGTGATTTAGAAGCTTTCTAGTCATTAAAGAAACAATAAAGCTTTAAGGTACTATGATGGTTTGAATATAATGCGTTCTTAATAGCTTCAAGTGTTTATAATTAAGCCTCCTACTTAGTTCTCAGCTGGTGGTGCCTTTGAGAGGTGAAGCCTTGCTAGAGGAAATGTGTTTTGGTGGGCAGGCCTTAGGGTTGATGAGTCCAGCCCTGCAGATGTTGAGGGCTAACTTGCTCTTGCTATTCTTTCTCTGTGGCTGATATATGGACATGTGACGGTGGCTGCCAACTACCTTGCATACACTTCCCTTCGAAACTGTAAGCCTGAAGTAAACCCCTTGGTCTTATAAGCTGCATCAGCTCAGGTGTTTGTGCCAGCAACAAGAAGATAACTGCTACAAATACCTTAATGGATGGACCTCTTTATTTATTTTCCTATACCAGCTCTTCTTGAGACACTCCAGATTATTCTCTAATAGAACCATTTCTCTTTCCTTCTTGCATCTTTCTATACTCATTATTCAATATTTGTATTTGTCTTTTGTTTCATCATTCAATGAAGATGTACTCACTATTATAACTATATCAATATAATGTGTATAATATATAATATGTTACACATATACATACTTAATATAACAAGGAGTCCCAAATCTCTCCCTCAAGTACTACCTGGATATTTCCAAAATAGAATTTGAAACTTTCTCTCTCCCAGCATTTCCTAACATGAATAAAACACAGCCTGAAGGAAATTATAAAAATATAAATTTTAAAAGCCAGGCATGGTAATTCAGCGTAGGAGACTGAGGCAGAAAAATCACCATGAGCTGAAGCCAGCTTGTGCTACATAGTGAGTTTCAAGTGAGCCTGAGCTACAGAGTGGTTTAAAGTCAGCATGGGCTATAGGGAGACTCTGCCTGGGTGGGGGGGCAGCAGAACAAAACAAAACAAATTTTCTGTTTAAAATCCTTAAATGTCATCCCAATTGTTATCCAGGTTATGACTAAATTCTTGGGTTAGGTATTCAAACCAGCTTCAAAATCTGACTTTTTGTTGCTGTTGTTGTTCTAGCTTTATTGCTAACTACTTTTACTTCCTTC
>PVHP010037785.1:0-17196 GCA_004024765.1 Zapus hudsonius
CTCTACTTGCAAATAAATAAAATGACTTTTTAAGATTGATCATTAAAATATTTAGAATTGGTTACAGAGTCCAGGGAGAACTCTCAGGAGAAAAAAACCCAGAGGAATGAGCGCTGAAGCCAAGTAGTTTTGTCAACTAGGAGAGGCCTGGAGGGGAGGACTCTACCAGGCGCTAACCACCTGCTGAGCTACAACCCAACAAACTCCAGCAGATAAGATTCTTGGATTTACAGTCTCCCCTCACACGCGTGCCAACTTTCTTGGAGAACATATCAATATGAGGTGCAGAAAGGAGGGGGATCCTTGTCTTCAACTACATCAAGCTGGTACCCCAGGAACTGAACTCAAAACCACCTGACCACACTGCTCTCTTCTGTTTTCGTTTTTCAAGGTTGGGTCTTGTTCTGGCCCAGGCTGAGCTGGAGAATTCACTATGTTGGAGGTGTGTCATTGGGGGTGGGCTTCTGGGGGTTCTAGCCAGCATCCCCTTGCTGGTATTTGGCACACTCTCCTGCTGCTGCTGGTCACCTGATGCTGGTCGTGAGGAGCTGATGTCCAGCCTCTGCTCATGCCACGGTTTTCCCCGTCATGATGGAGCTTCCCCTCAAGTCTTCAACTTATAAATAAACCCACTGTTGGCTTCTTTCTGCCAGCAATGAGAAAGCTGACCGCAACAGTTTGGGTACCAGAGAATAGCACTGGTCATTGCTTACAACCTTGAATCTGTGGCCTTTTGGATCTGATCTGCAGGAGGAATGTGGATGGATTTGAAATCTCGGCCTAAGAGACACCTTGCAGTGCTGTAAGTACAGCTTGACGGACCGTTCTGGTCAGAGTTGAAAGACCTGAATGCAGTAAGAACTGTGGACTGTAAAGTTTGGCTTATTAGAGTGAGAAAAAACTTTGTTGAGACCGGTCTAGTAGCAGTTTGTGTGAGAAGCTTGCTGTGTTCTGCCTGCCTATGTCCTGAGAACTGTGGGGACTCTTAAAGCTGGACTGAATGCATTGCTTTTTACATCGTGTATGGTTGTCAGTTTATGGGCGCCAGGGTGGAATGTGGTGATTCGATTCAGGTGTCCCCCATAAACTCATGTGTTCTGAATGCTGATTCCCTGCTAATGGCCATTTTGGAATTAGGACCTTGTTGGAGGTGTGTTATTGGGGACAGGCTTATGAGAGTTATGGCCAGTGTTGGGCACACTCTCCTGCTGCTGTTGTCCACCTGATGTTGGCCAGGAGGTGATGTCCACCCTCTGCTCATGCCATCGTTTTCCCTGCCATCATGGAGCTTCTCCTCAAGTCTTTCTTCCTATAGGCTGTCTTGGTTGAGTTCTCTGTGCCAGCAGTGAGAAGGCTGACTGCAACACCAGGTTTGGGTTTATAGCTATGGGCCACCACACTTGGCAACCGCATGGATGCCGGGAAGCCCAACTCGGCTCTTCATGCTTGTGCCATGGTAAGCACCTCCTCCATCCTCTCCCCCAACACTTCCAGCCTCACTTTTATAATGTATTTCTAAATCCTTCTTAGATGTTTTTTAAAAAAGAATCTGGGCTGGAGAGATAGCTCAGTGGTTGAGGTGCTTGCCTGCAAAGCCTAAGGACCCAAGTTTGATTCCCTAGCACCCAAGTAAAGCTAGATACACAAAGTGGTAATGTGTCTGGAGTTTGTTTGCAACAGCTGGAGGCCCCGGTGCACCCATTCTGTCTGTCTCTCTTCTATTTCTCTCTGTTTGCAAATAAAATAGAATCTGAGGGTTGGAGAGGTGGCTCAGCAGTTACAGGTACTGGCTTGCAAAGCCTGACGGCTCAGACTGGATTCCCCAGCACCTATGTAAAGCCAGATGTACAATGTGACGCATCCCCCTAGAGCTCGTGTGCAGCAGCAGGAGGCCCTGGTGCCCCCTTTCTCATTCTCCCTCTTCCTGAAAATAAATAAATAAAATTTAAAAATCTGAGATAATTTGGAAATTGCCTTGTTATATTTTCCAAAATGATGGGAATATGCTGATCTTCTGTTTTAAATTTTTAAAAATATTTTCTTTACAAGCAGAGATACAGAAGAGAGAGAGAACGAGAGAGAGAATGTGCTCACCAAGGCCCCTAGCCACTGCAAACAGACTGCAGATGCATGTGAGCTCCTCTGTGTATCTGACTTTACGTGGGTACTGGGGAATCAAACCCTGGTCATTAGGTTTTGCAGGCAAGCACCTTAACCACTGAGCCATCCCTCCAGCCCTGATCGTGTCTTAGTCAAACTACAAATGAGGATAAGGCTATCATGTCCTGTCATCGATGACATTTCTCTTATGATTGATTGCTAACCCAGACTTCTGACTTGACTTAAACATGTCTAAAAAGACCCGTATTTTCACTCCTCTAATAAAAATTCTCTCATTATTCAGTACGATTTAGATGAAAGACAATTCCAATTTTCATACTGATAGAGACGTGTGTGTGTGTGTGTGTGTGTGTGTGTGTGTGAGAGAGAGAGAGAGAGAGAGAGAGAGAGAGAGAGCTGTACATACTCACAGTCGCTAGCATCCTCTTGTCTTGGCAACTGTGACTAATAATATCTGAGATGTGGAGAAAGTATAATTTTCTTAGAAAAAATTCAAAGATGCAGATGCACGAAGTGGTGCATGCATCTGGAGTTCGTTTGCAGTGGCAAAAGGCTCTGGAACACCCATATTCTGTCTCTCTCTCTCTCTCCTATATATATATATATTTTTTTCCTATATATATATTTTTAAAGAATGTTCCCAGGTGTGGTGGCGCACCTTTAATCCCAGCACTCAGGAGGCAGAGGTAGGAGGATCACTGTGAGTTTGAGGCCACCTTGAGACTACACAGTGAATTCCAGGTCAGGTGTGCCCCTACCTCAAAAAAAAAAAAAATCTGAGGCCTATAACCTAAATCTCCTTGCTTTGTGGCTATTCCCACCAATGTATTAGATACATTGATTTATGATGGTCTTTTGTTTTGTGGCTATAGAAGTTCATGGAGCCACTTCCATGGTGAAACATGTCTCTTGAGACAACCAACATCCATATTCCCAGAGCGTGGTCTCTCGTGGTCTCTCACATTTGGCTCAGAAGAGACTCTTGATCCCTCAGGAGTGAGAGATTCCTTTGGCCTCAACACCCCACAGGCTCCTGCTGGAAGGTCACCTGCTGCAGCTGTGAAGATGTGGGACCTTTAGGAGGTGGAGGCTTTCCTGAGGGGCAGTGGGCTGGGCATGCTTGTCTACGCACAAAGCCCCCAGTTCCGTTCCCAGCACCCCATAACCAGGCGTGGTGGAGGCAGGGGGATCAGAGACTCATAGTGAATTCCAGGTCTCAACCTGGGATACATGAGGCCCTAGTTCAAAAACCACCACCAGGGCTGGGAAGATGGCTTGGTGGTTAAAGACACTTGCTTGCAAAGCCTGTCAGCGGCCAGGATTCAATTCCTCACCCACCCACGTAAAGCCAGAAGGGCATTTGTTTGCAGAGGCAAGAAAAAAAATTTTTTTTTTTGGTTTTTTGGTTTTTCGAGGTAGGGTCTCACTCTAGCCCAGGCTGACCTGGAATTCACTATGTAGTCTCAGGGTGGCCTTGAACCCATGGCGATCCTCCTATCTCTGCCTTCCGAGTGCTGGGATTAAAGGCGTGTGACACCATTCCTGGCTAAAAATTTTTCAATAAAAAATAAAATCGAAACAGTGAAGCAAGCAAAAAGAACAGGACTGGCCTCTCTCACCAAGCCTACTGGATCACGTGTTACTCTCACACGCATGGCTACCTTGATGCCTTCTGCCACCATGAATGGATTAGGGGGCTTCCGTCCATCTCTCTCCCCTCTCCAGTACAGATGACAGGGGAGCCACACCATTACTGGCTCTATTTAAGACAGGACCTTGTGAAGCCCAGACCGGCTTTAAACCGCCAATGCTCCTGCTTCATCTTTCCGAGTGTGGGGATTACAGATGTGTCCCACCTCACCTAGTTACCTCTTGTCTTTACAAAGCACCCAGCCCCAGATATTTTATGATAGTAACAGAAGTCAGACTGATAGAGGCCCCCAACCTAGCTCTCCTCACTTTGTGGTCTTCTGCACAGAAGGCGCACTATTCAGATGTGACTTGGGGGCTGGGGACATCTCAATAGTTAAATGCGCTTATTTATAAAACCTGCCAGCCCAGGTTCGATTCCCCAGTATCCACATAAAGCCAGATGTACAAAGTGGCACATACATCTGGAGTTCATTTGTAGCAATTAGAGGCCCCAGTGCACCCCCCTCAAAATATTTTTTTAAAAAACAACAACAACAAAAAACCCAGACAGGGCTGGAGAGATGGCTCAGCGGGCATGGCACTTGCCTCCAGTGCCTAAGGCCCTGGGTTCAATTCCCCAGGACCCACATAAGCCAGACCCACAAGGTGGTGGCCCTGGTGCGCGTGTGCGCTCTCTCTCTCTCTCTCTCTCTCTCTCTCTCTCTCTCTCTCGCTCTCTCTCGCTCTCTCTCCTTGAAAATGAATAAATAAAATATTAAAAAAAACCCCCAGACATTCGGGGGTGGGAAAAAAAGCAGACATTCGTGGGGCTGAAGAGAGATGCCTCAGCGGTTAAGGCACATGCCTCCAGAGCCTAATGATCAGGGTTCAATCCCCAGTATCTATGTAAGCCAGATGCACAAAGTGGCACATGCATCTGGAGTTAGTTTGCAGTGGCTGGAGGCCCTGGTGCCCCCATTCTCTCTCTTTCTCTCTCTTCTCTCTGTTTGAAAATAAATAAATTTAAAAAAAAAAAGATGTGACAGGTCAAATCCTACCAGATTTTTCCCTTTCCTTTTTTTTTTTTTTTTTTTTTTTTGAGATAGGGTTTCATTCTAGCCCAGGCTGGCCTTGAACTTTCAGTGATGGTCCTAGCTCAGCCTCTGAGTGCTGGGACTAAAGGTGTGTGTCACCCTTTCCCCTCCCCCCAGCTCAGATGCCACCTCTCTTTTGGACCTTGTGAGGCACCTTCTCAGTTAGAATCCAAGTCAGCTCAACAGGACTCCTGTGTGTGGCCTCCTGCTCCTTGCCCCTGTCTGGTCCCTACCTCAGGGCCTTTGCACATGTTGGCCATGTTGCCTGAGGCCCCTTGCCCCTGGGCATTTGTGTAATTTATCATTTCACCTCGACAGCCTTCTTGGGGAGAATCCTTCCACTGGAAGTGTAAGCTGCTATATGTGCACCCCTTGCTTGGAGAGGTGCCTAGCATGGCAGTGCCCCCCCCATCATCAGCAGTGGGAGGGAGGATCCTGGCTAGCCCTGCCAAGCTCTGCCGGCCTTACCCTTAGCGATCTTGATGTCCAGGGCTGTTCGGATCAAAGCCATGAGGGTGGAATTGAAGTGGACCGTGTTGTCATCGGCCACGGGCAGATCCATCCGCAGGAGCCTCTACAGAAAACGGTGGGTGAGGGCAGTCATTCTCCTGGCCCTCCCTGGCTCCCCACGAGCCACCCACCCGACCCAGGAGGCCTTGGAAGAACTCTGAAGGTGGCAGTGGCTCCTCTGGTCACCCATGCCAGGCCCAGCAGGGAGGGGAAGGTGGGGGCACTCCAGCAATGCTGAGCTCATCTTTCCCCCTTACTTATCTGAGCTAAGGGTCTCACTCTAGCCCAGGCTGGCCTGGAACTCAGTTACCCTCCTACCTTGGCCTCCTGAGGGCTGGAATTAGAAGCCAGAACCACTATGCCTGGCTCTCCCGCCTCCCACCCTTCTTATTTTGGAGAAAGGGTTTTGTAGCCCAGATTGGTCGGACATTCACTATGTAGCCCAGGCTGGCCCCGAGCTCGCAACAATCCTCCTGCCTCAGCTTTCCACGGAGTCCAGCCCAGCCCTGCCTTTCTGATCCCACCATCTGGCCCCAAGGCCTGGCATTTCCCAGGGTTGTTCACAGCCCCAGAGTTCTCGAAGGCTCCTCGCGATCTGATCCGACCCAAGAAAGAGCAGCAGGCAGTCCAGTAGCAGCGTGCACAGCCTCGAGTGGGGTCCTCGGCCACCCCCGCCCCGCCCCGCCCCGCCCCGGCCGGCGACATTCCCCAGCGCAGGCCCCTGGCGACATGCAGCCGGTGACACGGAGGGAGCGAGCGAGCGGCACACACGGGAGCATGCAGACGGAATCTCGAGACTCATTCATAGCTCCACGGGAAGTGACTGTGGGGCATGGCCGGGGCATGGCTGTCTGCTAGAGTCGGGGACGGGGTGAGGGGGTCCCGGCCCAGGTAGGGGTTTGGCCCCCCTGGTTAAGTAGCTTGGGGGGCAGGGGCGATGTCGGCCTGGTTGGCCCCAAACCCAAGCTCAAGTGGGTGGACAGGAGGGCGTGACACGCTGGGCAGAGAGGGAGGGAGGGAGGGAGGGGCGGAGGGGGAGGCCGTGTCCAGAGACTGGGCACATCTGGGCACATCTGGGCAGGTCGCACACCGCACAAAAGCTTCCCAACTCAGAAGCCACGGACTCGCATGTTTGAGGCAAGAGCTTTGGCCTGCACAGCTCACCACGGTGGATGAGCACAGCTTTCCAGGTGTGTGTGCAGAAGGTGCAGTGCCAACGTGCCCAGAGGTGCCCTGCGGTGCTCTATGCGGAGAAGAGGGGCGGGATGGTGGCCGCCGTGGGGCGGAGAGGAGGTGGGGGAGTCAGCTTCCCTTGGTGGTAGGAACCACAGAACGAGGGAAAACACGGGTGCAGAGGCCCAGGGGACCACGGGGGTCAAAGGGGGTGGGGGGCTGAAGGTCATCCCTGGTTGAGCTGAGCCCACAAAGCTCCAGTCTTCAGGCTCTGAGGGAGATTCCAGGGCAGAAGTGTAGAGGGGGGTCCTGGCCAAGCCGCCCATGGCGGCAGGCCCCTTGCTCCCTCAGCCAGCATGCACCCCCCAGGTTGGCCATGGCGTCTGCCCGCCCCAGGCCCCGCCAAGGCAGCGTGCATGGCCTGCGTCAGTGCGCCACCGTCCAGGGGTTCAGCTGCGGCCCGCTTGCCCACTCTGGAACAATGGAGAGGCATGTTGGGGTGTCTTGGGGGGATGGGTGGCATGGGTCCTGGGCTGGGGAAGGAAGGAGGAGGCTCTGGGGGTCTTGGTAGTGGAGGGTGTTGGGTCCCCCAAGGCCCTAGGTCAGAGGTCAGCTTCAGGTGTGCGTGTGGGAGGCCGGGACCAGGGCACCAGGGCCTTGTGGCCTCTCTTGGGGCACTTGCCCCAGCCTGGGCCTGGGAGGGGTGCTCCGGGAGGACAGAGACGCAACTGAGACTCCCCCACAAGCACACTGGTGTACCGGGGTGGCGTGGGTGCTCTGGGACCTGGGGACTCCCCTCCCCCTCCCCTGGCTGGTTGGCCATAATGGAGTCTCAAAACACGTAGACACTCATCCAGAAGGACGACACAGTGTGCTGCTTAGTCAAGGGAGGTTCAGGATTCAGTTACTTGAGAAAAGGAAAAAAAGGAAAAAAAGAAAAAGAAAAAAATAGAAGAAGAGGAGGAGGAGGAGGAGGAAGGCTGGCAAAAGACTCGGCTGGGTGTTTCTGGTGAGCACTGAAGACTTCCCAGCGCGTCCACACCCGTGCTGGCGAAGATAGACTACCTTGTAGGCCACTCTGGCCGGGCACTTCTTCCCCAGACCCAGGGGCGGGGACATGTGTCTCAGCATCTGATACATGTCCGGGTAAGGCATGCGGCCCCTGGCAGCACCGAAAACAAAAAAACAAAAAAACAAAAAAATAAAAAAAAAATGGGGAAGGGGAAGGAGGTGGGTGGGAACGGAGAACCAAAGGGGTGGAAGAAACATAAAAAAAAAAAAAGAAAAAGAAAAAACACACACACGAGCCAGAAAAATAGAGAGAGAGGCAGAGAACGATAAAATAGATATTTCAAATAAATGGAAGAGAGGAGGAAAAAAATGGAAGAAAAGGTAATTAAAAAGGATTATTTCACTGCTCACAAGCAGGGAGGGAGAGAAAAGAGAATAGTCAAATTCAATTTGGGCTCCAAGCTGTGGGGCCTTATTGTTCAAGGTCAAGGTCTCTCCTTTGGCTGAGGCTGGTCTCTGAGGGGGCCTCGGTGGGGAAGGGGAGCCAGGATTGGGGTGTGGGAAGGCTGGGTGAGGGTGAAGGAGAGAGTGGGAGCCAAGGTGGTGGTGGTGGGCGATGCAAGTTACAACTCCCCCCAAGGGATGTGTCTGACTGGGGGGGTGCTGTTGAGACCCCCGGATGGGCAGCTTCTGCTAAGAGCAAGCAGAAATGGTTGAAGGGAGCAGAGATACATCCCATGCTTCATCGATCTACATGGCCGCATTCTGTAGACTACCAATTTTCTAGTTTAATGCAAGAGAGAGAGATGGCTCTGTCTTATAGATATATATATATATATATGAAATATATATATGGAAGAACCCCAAGCCACGCTCATTCCATCGATGCTAGCAGGTTTTAGTGGAAGTCAAACCTTGCAAGCAACCCTATGAGGACATTTCTTGCCTAAGCCGAGAGGGGGAGAGATTACTCGCAATAAACTGTACATATCCTTATAATGAATGCGACCGCTGAAAGGAGAAGAGAGGGGGTTAGTGGAGGCTCTGGGCTGGCACGTCCCTGGGGTGAGTGGGGTGAGGGGAGGGAGTTCAGGGGCTTTTGATGGGGTTTCTGGACTGTGGACACTTCCCCTCCCTCTGCATCTGCCTCTTCTACCATCTACATGGCTACTTTGGGGTGCACATGGACTAGAGGCATCCCACTGCTGTGACCTAAAATCAAAAGAGGAAAAGTTAAAATAAAAAAGGCTAAAGTCAAGGCCAGCCCCACGGCTCACCCCAGCCTCCCTGTTTCACGCAGGGCTTGTCTAGAGTAGCCAGGATGGCAAAGGTAGATCCCCTCCCTGTCTTTCTGGGGAGGCCTCCCCTTTAGGGCTGAGGCCCAAGGAAGGTAAGCTTAGGCTACTGAGGGCCCTCTGGGAATGCTAACTCAGGCGTCCAGCCCAGCTTGAACTGGGATCCTTGGCTATGGGTGGTGGGGTCTTCCTCTGCCTGAGAGCAACCCAATCCACTTAGACCAGACGGAGTAGCTCTGACAACACCGCGCTTTGGTCACAGCAGGGGCGCACTGGGCGCTGGGGAGATGGGACAGGCCCTTGGCCAGCTAATGAGGCGCTGGACTCCCCGTCTCTCGCTCCTTGTCCTCCCTGGCCTTTCTTTTCCTTTTGAGACAAAGTCTCCTGTGTCCTGACTGACCTCACAGTGTAACTTTAGAGGATCTTGTACTTCTGCTCCACCTGCTGGAATTACAGGCATATAATGCTTGGGATGGAACCCAGGGCCTTACCATTCCAGGCAAGTGTTCTAACCACGGAGTTACGCTCCTACACCTTTTGCTGTTTTTTTTTTTGTTGTTTGTTTGTTTTTCTTGAGGCAGGGTCTTGCTCTAGCCCAGGCTGACCTGGAATTCACTATGTAGTCTCAGGGTGGCTTCGAACTCATGGTGATCCTTCTACCTCTGCCTTCCAAGTGCTGGGATTAAAGGCATGCGCCACATCTGGCCTCACTCCTATACCTTTTTAAAATTTTGAGATAGGTTCTCCCTAAAGCCAGGATGATCTCAAACTCATGATCCTCCTGCCTCAGCTTCTTCAGTGCTGGGATTACAGGTGGACGCCACCACACTTGGCTGTAAGGTTTGTTTGAGATGAGTATCTTATAGCTGAGGTTGACCTTGAGTTCCTGATCCCCTGACCTCATCCTTCTGAGTGCTGGATGCTCACTACCATACCTAACTAAGCTATAAGCTTGTTTTGTTTTGAGACAGGATCTCTTGTAGCTGAGGCTGGTTTTGAACCTCTGACCCTCCTGCCTCCTGCTGCATTTAAAGTGTGCACCACTGGCCTGCTCTAAGTTTTGCTTTATTTACTTATTTTTTTCAAGGTAGGGTCTCACTCTAGCCCCAGCTGACCTGGAATTCACTATGTAGGTTCCAGGCTGGCCTTGAACTCATGGTGATCCTCTTATCTCTGCCTCCTGAGTGCTGGGATTAAAGGTGTGCATCACCACGCTCTAAATTCTGTCACTCTGAGATTGTAGCAGCTCCACTCCCCACACTCCCAGGGGAACCATCTGGAGGCCTCGCCATAAGAGGCAGGAGGACATGTAGGGCTTGGGCTATGTGAGACTCCGTAGAGTTGAAGCCCACCCTCTTCCTAGAAAGTGTAGGATTTGGGGAGAGGTGGTATGCACCCAGCTTGGAATATGTAAGGGTCTTCTGGACCTGCCCCTGCAGGGCCCTTGCTGAAACTCCTAACACTCAATGACTTGTACAAGGACCTGACCTAGCTCATGTCCCGGTTCCAGGGAAAGGTGGGCGATGCCGCCAGGAGACTGGAGACGATTCCTTACCAAGCAGCAGGGTCGTACTCGGCCCAGACACGCACGTACTCATCCAGGTGGTGGGGGCCCAGGATGGAGGAATCTCGGGTGAGGTACTCGAAGTTATCCATGATGACGGCAACAAAGAGGTTCAGCATCTGAGGAGGTGGCAGGTGGGGGGAGGGGCAAACAGACCCAAAGGCATGGGATACGGAGGCCCAGGGGAGAGGGAGGAAGACAAGATGGAGAAAGGGAAAGAGACAGAGAGGAATGGGAAACAGACAAGAAAGACATTCATTCGTAGAAGGAGGCCAGAGAGAGTGAGAGTCAGTGGCCATGGGGAGCGAGAGACAGATGGAACGAGAGATGACAGGGGAGAGGGGTCAGAGGTGGGAGCCATGCACGAAGGGGTCAAAGCAAGTGGCCCTTGATGGTCCCCAATTCTCCCACAACTCCCTCCCTGCCACAAGTCAAAGTCAGGTTCTCACTGGCTCCCCCTCTCCAGGGGACACTAGGCGATACGTGTCAGGGAGGGAGTGACCTTTGTGTGGGAGGAAGCAGCCATGTTCACCTATACAGGGCACTGGGCAACCCTCACCACAGGTAAGCTTCCAGACCCAAGTGTCACCATAGGGGTGACAATCTCTCTCTCCCTACTGGGCTGGCTCAGGGCAGCTTAGGAGGGCTTCGGTCATATTCTACAAAGGTGCTCTCTGAGGTGGTGCTAGTCCAGCTGCACACACACACTCACCAGAAACGAGCAGAGAAATATGAAGGAAACAAAATAGAAATAAGCAAACTCGTTGCCGCAGTCAGCGGTATGGATCCCGGAGTTCTTGTCGCACGGCTTCCCACTGAGGCAGGACAGCATGATATTGTGCCAAGCTTCCCCCGTGGCGCTCCTGAGGAGGGGTCATAGGTGACTTGGGTGCCACCCTCAACTAGACAAGTGCTAGGCTGGGGCTGGGACCATGTCCTCTGCCCAGTCCAGCCGGCAATGTGTACCTGTGACAGGTTAACTGGAACTTTCAGGCAGGTTCCACAGATCCCATGCCTGGCCCCTCCCCTTGAGTGGGAGGGGTCTCTAACTAGAGTTCCAACCTAAATCCTGAAACTGATTGGTCAAAGATAGACCAACCAGCTGTCTCTCTGACTCACCTAGCTCGAGGCTTACATGTCACCTGAAATAGGAAGGCTCTTCTCTCTTACCCACATGGCCCAGCAGAAGGACATCTGAGTCTCCAGGCTCCAGGCCTTGGGTGAGGGGCTGGGGTTCCTTCCCACATGAACCTTTTTCCTCATGATGGGAGCCTCTGATATCCTTCCTCCCTCTGCTTAACTGAGCAGCATAGATTTTTATAGACATGTGGCTAAAACCTCTCCCATACACTCTATATACACTGACGGCCGGAGATCTCTGTAACTTCCCATTTGCCTTTAAATAAAGTCTCCCACTATACCTTATCCTCTGGTGGTTTATAATTTTAATTCTTTAATTCTATAGACAAGAATTCAGGTAACTCCTTAAGTTTTGAGATACATTGGAGTTAGCTGGGTACTCCTTAAATTCTTTAAATTCCAGCTCCCCCATTACATACCCTTGGCTTGCATTAACACTCAAGCAGAGCAGTGGGAAGATGCTGTTTTGGGGGTGGGCATGGAGTTCGGAACTGGAGGTCTGGGGACATCTGTGTGACTGAAAAGCTTTCCTCTCTGCACATGCTCTTCTTCTGGTTCTTTCTTTCTGGATCTCCTGCCACGGGTCTGTCTGGCCTCGTGCATGCACAGCTGGCCTGTGATAACTCCTGAGGGCTGTGGGGCTACAGGCCTGTGCCACCACATCTGGCTTCCCATTCCTTCTTAAGCCTGTTTAACCTATATCCCTTTGTAACACCTTCAATAACTGTCTTCCTCAATGGACAAGAGTTTCCAAAGGAGAGAGGTTTTCTCTTTACCTATGCAGGGTTTCCATCACAACAGGTTCAACAAAACTCCATCAAAGGAACCCTGACATACAGTCAAGATTAGGAACCCAACCTCAGACTCCCGCAGCCTGTTTCCTCATCTGCAGCTGGGATCACCAGGAACCCCAACCTCAGAGCCGTTCTGGACCCAAGTAGCAAATACTGCCAGAGAATGTTCTCTTCGTTCTTTATTTCCCGAGGCCAGGGTCTCACTAGCCCAGGCTGACCCAGCAGCTCACTCTGTTGTCCCAGGCTGGCCTCAAACTCACAGTAATCCTCCAACCTCAACCTCCGAGCTGCGACTCTGGCCTAGGAGAATGTCTGGTGCTTGTGTCCCAGGCTGTCACCTCTTACCCGGCTCAGGATCCCTGCTTCCCAAACTTCACCAGAAAGGGAGGATGAGATTTAGGCACACCTCCACCGAAGACTAAAAGACCATTCCCCCAAACCAAAGGATGAGGGCACACCCTTGTTCACGCCCCCAAGGAGAAGGAAGGTGCTTTCCTTCTGCCCCAGACAAATCCGCCTCTCACCGGAAGAGAAGCATGAGGGCCTGGAAGAAGGTCCGGAAGTTGTTGTGCTCAGTGATCTGGAACTCATCCTCATCGCTGTCCTCGTCCTCCATGTCGATGCCAATGTTGCCAAACACCTGGGGAGTTGGAGAGTGACCACCAGGGGCAGCCATGCCCCTCCCCCAGAGCTCCCGGGAAGCCCAGGCTAGCTGCTCACCTGCATCCCAATGATGGCATAGATGAAGAAGAGCATGGCTATCAGCAGACAGACATATGGCAGGGCCTGGCAGGAAGAAAGGAAGGAAGGAAGGTCTCAGAGCTCCACCCACGGGGGCAGGTGGCCACATGCTGTGCCAGAGTCCTGCCCAGGCTGGTGGACATCTCTGGGGCTATGGGATGGGGCCTTTAGAGCTCTGGAGACACTAGGGGCAGGAAGTCGGACAAGAGGTTTAGCAAGGCTGCTCCAGAGAGAGCACCGGGTCTGCTCAGCTCCCTGGCCTTGAAGCAGCAGAGGGGACAGGAGTCCGCGGTCACCTTGAAGGACTGCACGAAGGTCCAGAGCAGGATGCGGATGGTGTAGCCCTGCCGGAGAAGTTTGATGAGCCGGGCGGCCCGGAAGAGGCGGAGGAAGCTCAGGTTGATGAAGTTATTCTGGGGAGATGGAGAAGACGGTGACAATCCACCCACACCGAGGGGCTTAGTGTTGTCACCACTCACAGAGGCCCCTACATGAAGCCAACCAACAGGAAAAATAAAAAGCAAGCCAGACCCCAAATAAGGGGGGAGAGAAAGCACTATTAATGCAATGGGGTGGGAGGGGAGAAGGGGAGGAGGTCAGAGGCATCAACTCAAAAGCATAAGCCTTCCCGGCCAGTCCCACCCGCAAGGGGGAAAAGGAAGAAAAGGGAGGGAGGAGAAAGGAACCGGGGTGGGAAAGAAATACCAAAAGAACAAGGAAAATATATCCGAATCGTCCAATCAGGAAAAAAAAATCGAGATGGTTTTTGTTTCTCCCAACAACCAAATGCACTGAGACGGAAGGACACAAGCAGGCAAGTTGCGGGAACCCATCACAAGTGTGGATGCACAAACGAGGGGGCTGCAGCAGCGCTCAGGCCTGGTGGACGTGTGCGGGGTGGGGAGGGGGTGTCCAAGGCATGTTACGCTCCGGGCCAGAAATGCATCTGTCCTGGGGACTCACCGGGCACCCTGCCCTGCCCTGCCCTGCCGAGCTGCCCAGCCGGCTCCTGCCCGCCCTGACCTCACCCCACGGCCAAGAGGAGCAGCCGGAGCCAAGGGGCAGAAGCGGAGAGGAGTACTTTTCTTACCCCCTTGGCGAGCGAGCGAGCGGGGATGGGGAGGACGGGAGGGAGCTGGGGCTGTTCGGCTGCAGGGTGAGTCCTCGCTGCCCGCCGAGTCGGAGGAGATGGATGCATTAGGGGCCCTTTCCCCCCTCTCAGGGATGGCTTCTCTGCTTCGGGGGCTGGGTGGTATCCCGGGACCAGGCCTGCAGGAAGCAGGAAGGACTCAGCTCCCAGGATGGGGGGTGGGGTGGGGGGCAGGACCTCTCTGGGTGGGGACCCTCTGCCTCGGCTCAAAACCCCTGTCTGGTCACTGCCTCTGTTTCTCCCACCCATGCCACGAGTGGAGAGGCCAGCAGACATGGTGGACATGGCTGGGGCTCTCCTGGGGTTTCGGGGGACTTGGGAAAGGTGGGAAGCAAGAGATCACAAATGGCCCATTTTGGCCAATGAAGCTACCGTCTTGGGCCTGAGTTATTATTTTTTTTTTCTTTTTAATTAGAAAGTTGCTGTTGTTCAAAAATCAGACTTTGGCTGGGGTGTGGTGGCGTATGCCTTTAATCCCAGCACTCGGGAGGCAGAAGTAGGAGGATCCTGAGTTTGAGGCCAACCTGAAACTACCTAGTGAATTCCAGGTCAGCCTGGGCTAGAGTGAAACTCTATCTGGGGTGGGGGGGAGAGGGGGGACACCAAAAATCAGATTTTTGTCTGCCAATTGGGTTTTCTAGTACCTCTGGGTCTCTTAATGGCTCCCTCTGGAGGCAGGCCACATGCCCTCTGGGTTTCTAAGTCCTCATTCTAGAAATGACACCTGCCTTCAGGTTTACTGGTACCAGGTTGGTTCGCAGAAACATTTGTTTGAGGCTGTGCTCAGGACAGTGGGAGGCCCTCCTTCACTGGTCAGTACCAAGCAGGCCGGAGCAGGAGGAGGCAGGCTACAGCAGCAAGATTTACCTTGGCCTGATCCTCACCCCCCCCAAGGTACAGAGTGCCCATGCAGGTTGTCTTGGCAACCACAGCATCTTCCTGACGACAAATGTGTCCCCGCTTGGACAATAATTTTTTTTTGGCAACAGGGTCATGCTAAATATAATTAATATTAATATATAACATAATTAGTATTAATTAATAGAAATATGCTATAATTAAACTATAAGATCCTCCTGCCCCAGTGATCCTCCCGGGTGCTCGGGTGACAGGTGGGCACTGCCACGCCCCCCTACCTTTGGTCAGTGAGTTATATGGTAAGGCTCCTTTTGGGGGGGACTTGCCAAACTGGCTGGGAGCTGAGAGGCAGTGACTGGAATTCAAAGGATTTCTGAGCCCGGCAGGAGGCCTCTGCCTTGTTGGTAATGTGTCTGGATGCTCTCTGGGATGGGACATTGGGCTGGGGACACCTACATTGGGTACAACTGGGCCCAACCACTGTTGAGACTGTGCTCAAACCTGCAATGCCAGCTTAGTTAAAGACTCACCCTCCATGCCCAGCTGACCTGCTTCCCAGTCCTGCCTGACCACCCAACTCCTCTTGAGGACAGGACGTTGGCCCAGGTGCCTGAGCCCCCTCCTCTGCACCCCCAGAGTACAAGCCATCCCTTCCCTGGGGTGGATCATAACATGCGGACTTGGTTGAGCATGCAGGGATTGGGTTCCTAGAGCAGCCTGCGGGTGGAGGAAGCCAGGATCCAGCCAGAGAGCATGCTGCCCTGGTGGGCAGGCGAGACCACCGAGGGAGGAGGAGACACACGGAGGAGGGGGGAAGGCGGAGGTGGGGGAGGTCTGGGTGGGGGCAGGAGTCTTCCATCCCTTCAACTTTCGGAATCTGCATAATTCCAGGCAGGTGCCCTCTTCCTAGCTTCTGTTTTCCTTCCCTGTGTGGAGGACTTCTGCTCAGTTCCGGCCCATGTTCCTGACCCAGCCCAGGAGTGGGGGGGGCAGCACCCCTCTTCCAGTGACATGCTCAGGGGCAGGGGTGCTTTGGGTGTGCAGAAGGACATGGACACCACTCACCCAAGAATTTTTGTCCCCTGTAGATCCCCCTTCCCACCCAGATCTTTCCTTAAGCCCCACACGCCTATGGGCTTCTGCTGTGCATCCCAAGGACACCTCAGACTTGCTCTGGCCAGGTCTGTTCTTGACTCAGTTTTCTCCTCACACTCAACCTCCATCTCTCAGCACCTCCTCCTCACAGTCCAGGCCCACCATCCTCAGGTCCTGCAGAGCCCCCTGCGGAGGTGGTCAATCTTCTTGCTGTGCCCATGTCCAGCGGGGCCTCTTGCTAGGCAGCCACAGTGCTCCTAGAGCCCCACTCCAATAGTGACTTCCCCGCTCACTGCTGCTTAGGTTAAAGCCCAAATCCCCTCACCCCAGCCGGCTCTTCACCTCTCTTCTGATTGCTGCTGCACTCACATTATCCGGTGTTCTGCCTGACCACAGAAACTTCGCAGACCTGGCCAGGGGCCTAAATGACCTCTTGTCCCTTCTCTGACTTGCTAACTGCCTAGCCTTCTGCTCAAAGCACAGCTACAGTTTCAGGTGGGATTCAGGGGTTCTGGGACCCACATCTGTCTCCTGGCCTCCCAGCAGGCCTTGGGGCTGTGGTTTCCTGTCCCTCCATCAGGACAACGAACAGGGCTCATTAGCTCCTGGTGGCTGGTCAGCGGGGCTCCATAGGGGTGGAGAGAAGGGCAGAGGTGGGGGAATCACAGGATGCAGAGTCGGTTTAGAGAGAGTGGAAGCCATGTGTGGTGGGGTATAGCATGGAGGCGACAGAGAGGGGCTGTGTGTTTGTGTGCGGGATGGGTCTCTGTTCTTTCTTTCCTTTCTTGCTGGGTAGGCCAGGCTGGCTTATCACTAGCTCAGTGTGTGAGGTGTGTGTGGGGAAGAGCTGGGAGCCACCCATCCTGAGATGCTCATGAAGTCCTCCCCCAGTCCTGAGGAAGCCCTAGGGAAAGGGAGGGGGAGGGCTGGGTGGTAGACAGACAGACTGACAAGGACCTGGAGGGGAGCGAGGCTGCAAGCCGGAGGAAGGAAGGGAGAGAGGGAGGAAGGGAGGGAG
>PVHP010037786.1:0-17194 GCA_004024765.1 Zapus hudsonius
CCAAAAAAAAAAAAAAAAGGCGTGTGCCACCACTCCCGGCTTCCCTATTTTCTCTTCAAGGTTTTTAAGTCTTATATTGAGGTCTCTAATCCATTTGGAGTTGATTTTTGTGCATGGTGAGAGGAGGGTGTCCAGTTTCAATTTTTTAAAAATATTTTATTTATTCATTTTCAAGCAGAGAAATACAGAGGTAGAGAGAGGGAGAGGACACCAAGGCCACCACCTTGTGGGTCTGGCTTATGTGGGTACTGAGAATTGAACCCGGGGCCTTAGGCACTGGAGGCAAGTGCCTTAATCACTGAGCCATCACTCCAGCCCCAGTTTCAATTTTTTAACATATATTTATCTAATTTATCCAGCAACATTTGTTGAAGATGCTGTTTTTTCTCCAGTGAACATTGTTCACAACTTTGTCAAAGATGAAATAACTGTAGTTACTCAAACTAAGGGCAGGGTCTTAAATTCTGTTCCACTGGTCTCTGTTTTATGCCAGTATCATGCTGTTATTGTTACTATAGCTTTGTAGTATAACTTTAGATCAGGTATGGTGATACCACCTGAGGTGTTTCTTTTGCTGAGGATATTTTTGGATATCCAAAGCCTTCTGCCATTCCAAATGAATTTTGAAACTATTTTTTCTATCTCTGCAAAGAATGAAGCTGCGATTTTTATTGATATTGCATTTAATCTGTATATTGCTTTTGGTAAAAGTTCCATTTTCATAATATTAATTCTACCTATCCAGGAACATAGAAGGTTTCCATCTTCCCATGTCCTCCTCGATTTCTTTCTTGAATGTTTTTATGTTTTCATTACATAGGTCTTTCACATCCTTGGCTGGGGTTATTCCAAGGCATTGGATATTTTTGAAGCTATTAAAAATGGGAGAGTCTCCCCATTTTCTATAGCCTCAAAGAAAATCAAATACCTTGGAATATCACTAACCAAGGTTGTGAAGGACTTATATAAAGAAAATATTGAAACACTCAAGAAGGAAATAGAGGAGGATGTGAGAAGATGGAAAGATATTACATGCTCATGGATAGGGAGAAACAATATAGTAAAAATGGCTATCCTGCCAAAAGTGATTTACAGATTCAATGCCATGCCAATAAAAATCCCAACCTCTTTCTTCACAGACATAGAAAAAATAATCTCTAAATTAATTTGGAAGGGCAAAATACCTCGGATAGCTAAAGCTGTTCTAAGTAAAAAAAAAAAAAACCTACTCAGAAGGTATCACCATGCCTGACTTTAAAACATACTACAAAGACATAGTAACTAAAACAGCATGGTACTGGCATAAAAACAGACAGATCAATGGAACAGAATTGAAGACCCAGCTTTAAATGGAAGTAACTTCAGTTATTTGGTCTTTGACAAGGGGGCCAACAATGTACGCTGGGCCAAAGATAGCATCTTCAACAAATGGTGCTGGATGAATTGGATAAATACATGTAAAAAAATAAAAATAGACCCACTCCTTTCACCATGCACAAAAATCAACTCCAAATGGATCAGAGACCTCAATATAAATCCTGTAACCCTGAACACCCTGGAAGAAAAATATGAGGAACTCTACATGAGATAGGAGTAAGGAAAAATTTCCTGAGCAAATCAGCAGCCCAGGAAGTACAACATTCACTTAACCAATGGGACCTGATCAGGCTCAAAAGCTTCTGTACAGACAAAAATACCATACTCAGAGCCAATAGACCCCCATCAAACTGGAAGATGATTTTGGCCAGCTACAACTCAGACAGAGGCCTAATTTCCAGATCTTACAGAGAACTAAAAAAATACATAATAAAATATTCAACAGTCCCCTCACAAAATGGGGCACTGATCTCAACATAGAATTCACAGAGGAGGAAACACAAATGGCCTTTTCTCACCTAAGAAAATGCTCAGCATCCTTAAGCATCAGGGAAATGCAAATCAAAACCACAATGAGATACCACCTTACTCCAGTCAGAATGGCAATCATAAAGAAAACCAACAACAATCGTTGCTGGCAAGGATATGGGGGAAAAAGGAACACTCATTCACTGCTGGTGGGATTGCAAACTTTTTCAACCATTATGGAAAGGAGTGTGGAGACTCCTGGACAGAATGCACATAGAACTACCAATGGACCCAGCTATCCCTCTACTAGGCATCTACCTGCAAGATGTCACATCTCGATGCAGAAACATTTGTACAACTATATTTATAGCAGCTCAATTCATAATAGCCAAGAATTGGAATCAGCCCAAATGCCCAACCATGGAGGAATGGACAGAGAAACTGTGGTATATCTACACGATGGAATTTTACTCAGCTGAAAGGAATAATGACATATCGAAATTTAGGAAAAAATGGTCTGACTTTGAGCAGATCTTACTAAGCAAATACTCAAAAGAACAGAGTCAAACGCCGCATACTATCCCTCATAGGTGGTTCCTAACCAGGACAAGAGTTAACTCTACGCAAACCAGCCAGAAGTGAGAGTTTGGGAAAGAGGAGTAAGAAGTGGGGGTGGATGTCTTAAACATGAAGTTGAACCAAAACTGGTTCAAAATTATAAAATCCTCACATGCACAATGTCCACTAATGAGCATGGAGTGGGCACCATCTGGCAAGTGGGGCCGAGAATGGAAGGGGAGAGTGTCTAAGTCTGTGAAAAACCAATCAATCTGGCAACTCCTGGTCCCAGCCACAGAATCCTTCCTTCACTGAGATGTTGACCAAAGTGACCCATGAGGTCCCCAATACATGACAGAATTCTGTCAAAGTTCTTGATTACCAACTCCAGGCCTGAGGCAATCCTATTGCTTAAGAACCAGAGAAAGCCATCTATCAGCACCGAGAAGACCCTACGAGGTCCAGAATGGTAATCAGTCCCCAGATAGTAGTTAGTGCAGAGCTGGAAGGCCCTGCATAAGCTGCCAGGGGAAACTGATCAACAACAGCTGGAGCAAAGAGAGAGCACTGACATGAAACACAGTCAGCCACCATGAGTAGGCTGAACACACTGCCTACTTGGAGAGAACAGCAAACCATGAAAGGAGCACTTGTGCAATGGAAGCGCCAAAGCCTGGGGGAGGCAATCATAAGCTGTTAATTCGGCCAAGAAATCCACTCAGTGAAGGGGAGTCCTTGACTGGATTACAGGATAAGTTACATAGGGAACCAAAATCTTGGGACCCCCAAAGAGAAATTCTCTATACAAGTGATTTACAAAAAGCTACCAACAATAGAATCTAGCCAACTCAGGAAAGTGTATCTCAGTTAACCTATACTGATCTCACTCTCCGATGGAGATTCTGTTTGTATTTTTCAGAAGGCTCTGAGAGAGCAGTGGTTCTTCCAACCCTACCAATGAACCGCAGGCCAATAGCTATCTTCCTGGCAAGAGATGTGCCACCCCAGACCCACTGTGGATGATCCATGTAGAGCCCCACAGGCAGTGATGACCTATAACCACAGCTAATCGATCAACCCAGGACAAACCAGCAAAGCAGACACCAACAATTCTAAACACAACCTCAAGCAGAAGTACAGAGGCCCCTAAGGCCTCAGCAACAAAGCACCCTTAATACTCACCCACCATGACTCAGGGAACTGAGCGGAAGAGGGAGCAGAAAGATTGTAAAAGACATGGTGGGGGAGAATATCCAGAGACATTGCCCACCTCAGTAACAGCATGCAAAGGGGGGTGGAACTGGGTTGACTCCTAGGCTATTCAAAACCCCCTACCCCATGCTCTGATCCAGACTGCCCGCAGAGGAAGAAATCCAACTGACCAGGAATAGGGAATGGGAGACATCAACACATTAATCCCTTATTAAGTGTATCTAATTATGGATAATAATAATAAAAGGGACAGTCTCACTTATTTCTTTTTCTGCATGCTTACCATTTGCATACAGGAAGGCTACTGATTTTTGTGTGTTAATTTTGTATCCTGCCACTTTGCTGAAGGAATTTGTCACCTTTTGGAGTTTTATAGTAGAGGTTTTATGGTCTGTTATGGATAGGATCATGTCATCTGCAAAAAGGGATAATTTTACTTCTTCATTTCAATTTGTATCCCTTTTATGCTTTTCTCCAGTCTTTTGTTTTTTTTGAGAAAGGGTCTCGCTCTAGTCCAGGCTGATCTGGAATTCACTACGTAGTCTCAGGGTGGCCTTGAACTCACAGCAATCCTCCTACCACTGCCTCCCGAGTGCTGGGATTAAAGGCGTGGGCCACCACACCTGGCTCTTCCAGTCTTATTTGGGATAGAAGTTCAAGCACTATGTTGAAGAGCAGTGGTGAGAGTGGACACCCCTGTCTTGTTCCCAATCTTACTGGGAACTCCTTGAGTCTTTCCCCATTGAGTATGATTTGGGCTTTAGGTGTTTTGTATATGACCTTTATTATATTGAGGTATAAGCCTTTTATGCCCAGTCACTCCAGTGTTTAGAATATGAAGTGATGTTGAATTTTGTTGAAGGCCTTCTCTGCATCAATTCAAATTACCATGTGGTTCTTGTGATTAAATTTATTAATGTAGTGGATTACCTTAATCTATTTACATATGTTGAACCATCACTGCATCTCTGGGATGAAGCCTACTTGATCAATATGAATAATACTTTTGATATGTTGATGAATTCAATTTGCAATGATTTTGTTCAAATTTTTTGCATCTAAGTTCATCAGGGATATAGGTCAATAATTTTCCTTTCTTGTATCTCTGTCTGGTTTTGGTATTAGGGTGATGCTATCTTTATAGAAGGAGTTAGGAAGCATTCCCTATTCTCCAATTACATGAAAAAGCTTGAGAGTGTGGTTTCAGAGCCATGTGTGGTGGCGCATGCCTTTAATCCCAGCATTCGAGGTAGGAGGATCGCCATGAATTCAAAGTTACACTGAAACAATATAGTGAGTTCCAGGTCAGCCTGGGCTAGAGTGAGACCCTACTTTGAAAAACAAAACAAAACAAAACAAAAGAGTGGTTTCAGTTCTGCAATGAAGGTTTGGTAGAATTTGTCTAAGAATCCATCAGGACTTTTCTTTTTGCAGAGGGTTGTTTTTAATTACATTTTCAATCTTCATGGATATAATAGGTTTGCTTAGGAGCTTTATCTGCTCTGGGTTTAGTTTTGGTAGGTAGTAGGTGTCAAGGAATTTATCCATTTCTTCCAGATTCTCCAATTTTGTGGAGTAGTTTTTGAAGTATGTTTTGATGATTCTTCCAATTTCATTGGAGTCTGTGACATCTACCTTTTCAGATGGAAGGATATATTTTTTATGATTCACCCTGTTAACTTGTATCTTTTAATGGGAGAGTTAAGTCCATTAATATTCAAAATTATATTTGTGAGGTTTGCTTTAATCCCTGCCATAGTGGAGGGTTTATGGGGGTTGATGTCTTGTATGTTATTATGAGCACACTAATTTTGGTTATCATACTTATCCTCTATTGGGCTCTTGACTCTTTGGTGTGAAATATTTCCTGGTGTATCCTCTATGGTTTTAACTTTGTGTTCATATAATCATAGAGTGGCTTTTATAATAGAACATTTTCCTTTCTCCATCTATTATGAGGGATACTTTTACTCGGTATAGTAGTTTGGGTTGGAAGCCATAATTTTTAGACTTTGAAGACTTGCATTCTAGGCCCTTCTGGACTTCATGGTTTCCATTGAGAAATCTGAGGTAACTCTGATGGTGTTACCTTTATATGTGATGAGGTGTTTCTCTCTTGCTGCTTTTAACACTCTTTCTTTGCTTCCTATGGTTAGCATTTTAATAAGATGTCTTGGAGGGGTCCTTTGGTCCTGTCTGTTTGGAGTTCTGTGGGCCTTTTGGATCCAGATGGGCCTCTTTTTTGCCAGAATGGGAAATTTTTCTTGAATAATTTTGTTTAGTATGTTCTCTCTGTATTTGACCTAATTTTCTACCCCCACTGGCATCCCTATGATCCAGATATGTGGTTAATTTAGGGTGTCCCAAGTTCCCTTTTGGGTCCCATAACAGACCCAAAAAGCTAGCATCACCTCAAAATATGAGGGCCCTCATATTTTGTTCACATGATATTTTGGACCAAAGTTTTAGAATCCTGATCAATTTTTTCTGTCTTGCCTTCCATGCCTGAGGTTCTCCCCTCCAGATTATTAACTCTGGTAATGAGGTATTCTAGAGAGGTTTATAATAGCTCCATTTGATTTTTGTTTTCTGTTGCATTTTTCTGCATCTTCTCCATCTCTCTGTTAGTTCCAGTTTCATGTCCAGGTTTGATTTTCTTAATGCTTTCTGATCTTCATTCTTGCATTTGGTCATCTCTTCATTAAGCTTAGTCAGCTGGTTATTGGGATCCTCTAGGTACTAGCTTACCTTCAATTCATTCATTGCTCTATTGAGGTTGCTTTGATATTCCTCAATTAAGTTAAACCTGGTGATAAAGCATGTGTGCTGTGCAAGCTGATTCTGTACCACTTCATTTATGAGATTGTTGAATTTTGCTCAGCCATTATTCTGTCCATATTCTCCCTGCAATTATTACCTAAACTTACCGTGGTCTCATCCTGGGATTGCATCTCTGTTGTCTCCTCCTTATTCTCATCTGTGACCTTCATAGTGGGTCTAGGTGATCTTGATGGGGAACTCTCAACTTGTGTGTTTTCTTTTTGCATTGGAGTCTACCTATATCAGGATAAAAGATTAATTTTCTTAAGGAGATCCAGGCCTCTATAGGGTCTATAGTGTGCATTCTGCTTGAGTTTTGCACTGGATTGTAGTGGGATGGTGCTGTAACCAGTGATGCATAAGCTGCGTACCTTATAGTGTGTTTGCAGTTCTGGGCTGATGGCTGATGTGAATGTTGCTTTGGAGTTCTGAAGTTTCTACTGCCTGAAGTCTCTGCTCTGGGCCCCTCCGAGGCTCAGGGGGCTCTGGAGCTGCAGTACTAGCCTTACTTCCCCGACTGTTTCACAGCTTAGCTTGTTATGGCATTCACACTGGTACCCCAGTGGCAGGCACCAGGAGTCCCTGAGCTCTCCAATTGGAGTAGGGGTCAGGCAGCTACTGGTGGTTTAAGTGTTTCAACAAGCAGAAGTTCTAAGCAGTGAGGCGTGGCGCTAGATAGATTGGATCCACAGTGAGCAGTGGTGCCAGGAAAATGGGTGGGGAAGATGAGGAAGCAATCATGTTGGAGATCTGTGTGATGCTGGGCAGATTGGGGGGGGAGGTACAGAAGGGCACAACAGATGAGGAAGGGCAGAGCTGACAGTGGAGATCTGCCTGCTGGAGGGCAGCTAGGGTGGATAGAATGAATTTCCACCCTAGCCCTTGGGGGCATGTTCATTGGAGGTGGGGCTCTCCTTGATGGGGGGGTAAAGTTGGCATGAGAGGACTGGTGGAAGGCGATGCCCTCCAGGTGTGACCACTACTAAAGGAGGTCTGCCTGGTGAATTGCAGGTGGGGTGGTTGGGGCTGGTAGTGTGAGTTTCTGTCCTTGTCCTAGGGCAGAGATCCCTAGAGGGGGAGAGGAAGGGAGAGGGAGAGCTTTGCTTATTGGGGCCTGAGTCTACCTGGAACTAATAACGGTGGCAGCTGGGGAGAGGGACAGCACGGAGAGCTTATGGAGGTGTCCTGACTCGGGCTGCAGTGAACTAATTGTGGGTCCTTCTTGATTGGCTTGGCCACTCTGGGTGGAGGTCAAACCTGAAGCATGAGGATTTGCCCTGGCCAAAGGGTGTTCCAAGGTGCTGTGGTGACAGTGTGGGCCCTGATTCCTTAAATCTGTGAATTGGCTCAGTGGGCCAGTCCCTCATCCAAGTATGTGGGATATGGAGGAGATCCAAGCATCAGGGTAACCTGTCAGCCAGCTGGTCTGTGTGGGACACAGACTGCCCCCACCCATGGATGTACCCACAAAGGGGACCCAAGTTAAGGCTCCCAGACCCTAATAGTGGTGGCAGCTGGGGAGAGGGACAGTGTGGAGAACTATTGTGGGGGGGGGGCGAGGTCCTGCCTTGGGTTACAGAAAACTAATGGCATGTTTCTGGCTCAGCTGCTCAGGCATGGAGGTCAAGCTTGAAGCACAGGGCTCCACCCTGGCCAGAGGCTCCAAGGGCACTGTGCAGTGTAAGCCCTGGTTCCCGCACTCTGCTAATTGGCTTGGTGGGCTAGTCCCTCATCCAATTACATGGGATGTGGGGAGATCCGCATATCTGGGTAGCCTATCAGCCAGCTGGGTTGTGTGGGTCCCAGACCCCCCCCCACCCTTGGATGCATCCACAAAGGGGTTGGCCTCAACCTGCCAACACACCCCCACACCCACCCAGAAGAAGATATTAGACCTGCACGAACCAAAACCCCCTGGATCTTGCCTAGATATCTCACCTGGTTGTACTGATGGTGGCTACATATTCACCATCTTGACTGGAACCCCACTTCTTTAATTGTGTATTTGAAAATAAAAATTACTTGAAAATTTTGTCAATATGCTTTAAAAAATCTATGCCATGCTTTGGCTATAGGTCAATGAGAAATCAAGCTAGAGCTGATCTGGAAACATCCTTCCTGTTGACTAATTGTCAAAATGCTAGAAAGACCTATGCAGCATGCAGCCTTTTGGGAGTTAACCAGCAATGGATCCTGTAAGCCTTATGGCTGGCCAGCCAGGCCAAATGTGCCAACTGGTACAGTAATTGCATGTCTGCTATGGGGACAGTCAACTGCTCTCTGATTGGACTGCAGGCTTGCTCCATGGGAGGAATACATGCCTGGTACTAAAAATCTAGCCAAAAGCTTATGGCTGGGGAGGTCATGAGCCCTAGGTGAATAATGACTATTGTTGTCTGGCTAAATGTATATATTATGTCCACTAAACTGCCCTCTAAGCACATATGTTTGTGCCCATATATTAATGTTACTTTCACTTTTGGTTAGATAAGCTTCTCTTTTTATTTTATTTATTTATTATTTATTTATTGGTTTTTCAAGGTAGGGTCTTGCTTTAGCCCAGGCTGACCTGGAATTCACTCTGTAGTCTCAGGCTGGCCTCGAACTCGCAGCAATCCTCCTACCTCTGCCTCCCCAATACTGGGATTAAAGGCGTGTGCCACCACATCTGGCAAGCTTCTCTTTTTAGATGACAGTGACCAGTGGGGTAACTAAAAACTTACCACAGCCCTGAGAAGTGACAGGGGAATGTTTAGCACTGAGACAACTCTGTCATACCCTCTGTGGTAATTTGAATGTGTGTTCCCCACAGACTCAGGTGTTTTATTAAAGCTTGTAACTTGGATCTCCTGATACCTACTGGAGATGTCACTGGGGGTGGATCCTGGGGTCCAGCCCTAAGGTGTGTTTGGGAGTGGATCTGATTTCCAGCCAAAAGGTGTGCAGAGAAGTCTGAGCTCTTGGGGGATCCCTGTTTGCTGCTGGTTTTGTGCTTGCTGCTTTGGGC
This sequence comes from Zapus hudsonius, assembly GCA_004024765.1. Lineage (NCBI taxonomy): Eukaryota > Metazoa > Chordata > Mammalia > Rodentia > Dipodidae > Zapus > Zapus hudsonius. The sequence continues at coordinate 9,443 of PVHP010037786.1, forward strand.
ATTTACTGGTTGGTGATGGTTTTCTGTCTGCCTAGATGTACGGAAGCAGCTTCTTTGGCCATTGATGGAATTTTCCTCCTGGATCTGTAAGTTTGAAATAAACCCCTTCCTCTTATAAACTGTGTCTGGTTTAGATGTTCAAGCCAGCAATGTGAAACTAACTACAACACTCTCCAAGGCTCAGGATCCATTGGGGTAAAGGTGGAAGAAAGATTGTAAGAGCAAAAGGAAGGGTAGGACTGCTTATAATGTCTTCCAGACACAAAATGGCCTTGATATTCATGACCTCACAGTACCTGACATTACCTACACAAGACCTTCACAATAGGAGGAACAAAAATAATGACATCAAACCCGGGTGTGGTGGCTCATGTCTTTAATCCCAGCACTCAGGAGGCAGAGGTAGGAGGATCGCCATGAGTTCAAGGCCAGCCTGAGACTACATAGTGAATTCCAGGTCAGCCTGGGCTAGAGTGAGACCTTACCTTGAAAAACCAAAAAAAAAAAAAAATAATGACATCAAAATAGAAGAAAGACTAATTAGGAAGAAGAAGGGATTCAAAGGAGGGTGGATTTAAGAGGGGGATGATGAGGGTGGTAGGAAGGAATTATCACTGTTTATTATCTATACTTATGGAAATTATCAATAAAAACTTTTAAAAATTTTTATGTCAGCTTATTATGGAATGGGAAAGAACTAGGGGAAGGAGGAGAAAGAGGAAGGCAAGAGAGGGTAGAGGGGAGGATAGAAATTATCTGAACATCATATACACATGTATGTAAATGTCACAGTGAAAAACCATTAATTTTTATGATTGATATATATTAATTATGACAAAAATTACTATCTTAAAAAATCTATGTCAGCAGTCAGGTATATGGCACAGGCCTGTAATCTCACTCTGGAGGTTCAGACAGGAGGATCAGGAGCATCAGGTCATCCTTAGCTATCCAAGGAAAAGCCTAAGTAAACATTCTGGCTTCATTTGCTCTTAGATGGCATAAAAAGCACCAATTTGGGAAGTCACACAGCTAGCCTAGTCTCTTACAAGCTTTTGCCATGGCTAACACTTCTGATATGTGATATGTGAGTTATGATGATAAATAGGTGCCTAGGTTGCTTTTCAGGGACTTTATTTTGGAATCAGAGTTTCATGTAGCTCAGGCTGGCCTCAAACTTGCTATGTAGTTGAGGATGACCTTGAACTTCTGGTCCTCCTGTTTCTACTTGGGGTTACAAGCATGTGCCTTCACACCTTTTTTAAGTGTTAGGGATCCAGCTAAAGTCTCTGTACATGCTAGACACTCTACCAACTGAGCTACAACCCATGTTCCAGGGACTTGAAGGATACTTCTGCAGAAAACACTGACTCTTTGCTTGGATTTACAAATGTCTGATAGGTAGTTCAACAGGATGAAAAGGTTTAGTACCTCAGCCTTCATTATTGTGTCTGTCTCCTTTCTTGTCTTAACCTTTAAGTCAGATTCTACTTAGTTCTGCATATATACATTCCAAACATTTAAGAAATGGTTTGTCCACAGTGTAGGGGATGGAGGAGAGGAGGGTGTGGAAGGAGGTTAATAAAAATTAAAGATGTTATAAATAAAACATATGGAAACCTACTTCTTCACTAGCTAAAAATATATATGTTAAAAAAGTTTGGCAGAAGTACCCTGTGGAGGTAGATAATGCTGTGCCCAGAAGCCATAGATTGTTACAGAAACTTCAGTGCCAGGGCTGGAATACCTCCCAGTGAGTTGTTGATTAGGGAGTTTCCTGTAACCCCACACATTCCCCCTTCACAAACACTATAGGATATGGCCAAGGCTTTGGTTGCCCACTAGAACAAGATGGTACACTCTTATTGCTGAAGACAACACATGATTGGGCTGTGGAACACTGAGAAATCAAGCTGGAACTGATCTGGAAGCCTCCTCCCTCTTGACTTGTAGATGCTAGAAAGTGCTATTTAGCCTGTTGAGGGAGAAAAGTCATCAACAGGCTTAATCAGAAGTAGACCTTGCAAGTTCTACAACTGGCCAGCAGACAAAATGTGTCATTTTCTGTAATGGTGGCATGTCTGTTATGGAAAAAAGCATCTGCTCTCTCTTTGATTTTGAGGCCCTCTCCATGGAAGGGAGGGAATTCATGCCTGGTAATGAGAACCTAGTCAAAAGCCTATGCCTGGGGAAGTCATAAACCCTGGGGTAGAGGGGAAGCTACTACTATTGTTTAGCTAAATGGATATATTATGCCCACCAAATTGCCATCAAAATACTGACATTTATGCCAATATATTAATGCAATTCTCACTTTTGGTTAGAAAAGCTTCTCCTTTCAGGTGGCAGTCACTACTAGAGAGATTGAAAACTCATCACAGTGCTGAGAAGATGTGACAGTGGAGTATTCAGCACTAAATGAGACATTGCATTCACACCTTCTAAGGCTCAGGGACCATTGTGGAAGAGGTCAGGAAAAGAATGTACAATCCAAAGAAAGGGGAGGAGTGTTTTGGAGTGCTGTGTCTTCCAGATACAGAGTGGCTGTTGGATTCATGACCTCAGAGTGGCTAATGCTACCTACACAAGACATGCATAATATGAGGGCAAAATGTTGATATCAAAATAGAAGAAGGACTAGTTGGAAAGAAGCAGTGGAAGGGAGATATGGGAGGATTAAAGGAGAAGGGTGAGGGGATAATGATCAGAGTTCATTGTGTATATGTATGGAGGTTGTCAATAAAAATGTAAAAAGGGGGCTGGACAGATGGCTCAGCCATTAAAGGCACTTCCTTGCAAAACCCAGTGGCCTGGGTTTGATTCCCAAGTACCCATGTAAAGCCAGATGCACCAAGTAGCACATGCATCTGGAATTTTCTTGCAGTGGCTAGAGGTCCTGGCACCCCATACTCTTTCTCGCTCTCTCTCTTTGTGTACCTTTGTCTCAAATATATACATATACATATATACATATATATGTATATATACATATATATGTATGTATATATATATATACATATATATGTATATATACATATATATATATATATATATATATATATATATATATATATATATATATATATATATATATATTTGGTTTTTCAAGGTAGGATCTCACTCTAGCCCAGGCTGACCTGAAACTCACTATATTGTCTCAGGGTGGCCTAAAAATATTTTTTAAGAGAAAAAAAGTTAAAAAAAGAAATGGTTTCTTCAAAACTATAATACAGAATTAACTTGATCTAGACTTGTCTAGTCTTTCTCCTCCCCTTTCTAAGTAAAAGAGCAAAAAGGCAAAACTCAGAAAAGACATGTGTTATTCCTCTTTATTAGCCTATCTCTCTCCTTCATTATTCCTATCCACTATCTGTAACTCTTCAACTTTCTGCAGTTGAGAAGTTTATTTGTGAACAGAGCTCCCACTTCTCCATTCTTTGATCACTGAAAAAAACTTTCATTTTCCTCAATAATCATTAGCTACACTAAGTATAAAGCTCAGTGGTAGAGCAAGTGCTTAGAATGTATGAAGCTCTGAGTTCAATCCAACACCCCAGAAAATATTTTTTAAAAAGTTAATTCAGGGCTGGAGAGATGGCTCAGTGGTTAAGGCACTTGCCTTCAAAGCCTAACTACCAGTGTTTTATTCTCCAATACCCAGATTGTTGGGCCCCAGCCTAACTGAGCAACCTTAAGCTAAGTTTTAGAATATAGAAAGCCAGGCATGATGGCACACGTCTTTAATCCCAGCGCTCAGGGAGGCAGAGGTAGTAGCTGATAAGCCTTGTTCCTACTTGATAAGCTATGTTCCTGCTTGTTAAGTGTCCCTTTACTGGCAATGTAACCAACTACCCCTGATTGGCTATAAAGCAATGCACCCTAAGGAGGCGTACTTTACTGTGCTGTACTCTGCTGATTGGCTCCCACCAAAAAGTTTGCATCTTATTGCTTGAGAGAAATAGGCTGAACAATGCAGCCTCAGGTTATAAAAGGGCTTTGGGTGCTCAAATAAAATGAGATTTGCCCAACAATTCTCCCAGTTGTGTGTGTCTGTCCGACCCTCCGCCTCACCTCACCTCTCCCCCATCGAGCCCTTTCTCCTTCTGGCCAGTGAGACTTGGGCTACCTGCAGGGGGCCAGGGGGCCATGACCCCCAACACCAGGTAAAGCCAGATGCACAAAATGGTGCATGCATCTGGAGTTCGTTCAAAGTGGCTGGAGGCCCTAGTGTGCCTATTCTTTCTGTCTGTCTATCTCGCTCTCTCTCTCTGCTTGCAAATAAATAAATAATTTTAAAAAATCAGTTTATAATTACTGATATCTGGTTCTAGCTGACCTTTCAGCTCACGTTCTCTGGAGATTCCCTACAGCTAGAGCTCTTAAGCTCAGCTACAGTTGGATCACCTAGAAAACTTTTAAGCCATACTGAAAAAAATGCTAATACTTAGGCACTGAGCCCGGACTAAATCTCTTTGGGGGAGGGTGGAGTAGAACACAGGCACTGATTTTAGGTGTGTTTTGATTTTTGTGGGGGGGGGGTGCCAGGGATAAAGCAGTGCCTTGTGTGTGTTGATCAGGTGTTCCATCACTGAGTCACAACACATGCATTTTTAAAGTGTCCTGGATGACTGTGTTCACTCCTACTAGATGACCAGTTCCCTCACCAAAGCCACTAGGCCCATTCCTACCTCCGTAGCTTTGTTAACACCATTCTCACACTCCTCTATCCCACATTACTGTGTGTTAAATTTTTACCCAACTTTCAAGACCTAAGTCAGATACCTCCCCCTATAAGGCTCTACTTATTCTCCAACAGTCTTCCCTTTGTGGACACTCAGCTGTCTACAGGGAGTAGCAGGGGCTCCTGGTCTTCCCCCCCTTGATGTAGGGGGGTCACACTATGTCAACCAGACTCATCTCAAATTCCTGAGCTAAAACATAATCTTCTTGCTTTAGCCTCCTGAGTAGCTGGGACTATAGATAGGTGCCACCACACTTGATTATCCCCAGCTTTATCAGCTGCTTCTCCTCAACACATATGAATTCCCTGTGTTCTGCCATATGAAACTGTAGTGGGACTGGGCACAGCGGGTGACCACCTGGGGCTTCACTGATAGACTTCCCCCAGAGTTCGTGTCTCAAATTGCCAAAGAATTGGACAGTTTCAACAGAGAGCATTTTCTTATCATACACATTTATTCTAGATTGGAGTCAGTTGAGAGGATTTGGGAAAGAGATAGGGGAAGCAACCCAACCATCATGTCCAGTCACCAGTGTGGGGAGAACACATGGGAGAGGTTTTAACAGAGTCTATGCTGTTCAGCTAAACAAGCAGGGAAAGGAAAGATCATGAGAAGGAAAGGTTCATATGGAAGAGAAATCCATTAGGCTGTGGTGAGGGGCTCTGGAGATCTTACAGGTCCCTAGAGAGCCAGATGTCCTTCTTCTAGGACACCATGTAAAAGAAGAGACAGAATTATCTGTTCAGTGAGTATTTCCTGCCCTAGGAGAGCAGGGAGACAGGTGGTTGGTTCATACCTGACCAATCAGTTTTAGCTCCTAGGTTTGAGCTCTAGCTAGACACCTCCCACTCAAGGGGAGGGAATATATGGAGTTTGCCTGAAATTGTCACAAAATAATTTGGTCTTGGCAGCCCCACTTTTAAGCTTGAGCCTTTGCACACGTGCCTCCTAACCCTTAACCACAATTAGACCCTTCACCAATGCTTAATCATCTTAAAATTATTTGTGTGTGTGCACGTGTTCATGTGTATGTGTGCAGATACATGCATGCCACAGTGTTCATATGGAGATCAGAGGACAACTTGTAGGTTGGTCCTGACCTGTCCACCTCATTTGAGGCAGGGTTTCTCACTTGGGAGTCTTGCTCTGTTGTTCTTTGCTGGGTCTGCCTTGAGCTTTTGGGGAATTCGCCTGTCTCTGCCACCCAACTCACCATCAGCACCAACATGCTGGGATTACAGAAGCTTGCCATGGCTTCCAGCTTTTACATGGGGTCTGGGGATCAAACTCAGGTACTCTAGCTTGACTGGCAAGCACTTTAACCACTGATCCACCTCTAACTGCCCCCTCATCTTTCAAGGCTTGGTGATCTGGGGCAGTGTTGCTCAGTGGTAGAGTGACTCCCTACCCTGTGTGAGGCCCTGGGTTTGATCCTACATTAAAAACAAAACCCTACTAGCTTGCTTGTGTAGCCCTTCACTTTAACATACTTACAACCCCTCTGCCAGTATCCCTGAGGTAGAGATAGGTGTTTTCTGCTCTCTGTTTCCTTAGCTTCTGGCTAAACTGCATTTTTTCCCATCTCTGTTTTCTTTCCCAGCTGCATAGAACCTGAAGAAAGGAACTAGTTAGAATGTTGACAGCATTCTATTACTCTGTGGGGGTTATTGTCATTCATCATGAAAACTGCTGGTCTCTCCTTCAAGTCAAAGCCCTGATAACTGAAAACTATAGCCCAAGACTAGTGTGAACAGCTCTAAGGAAACCAGCTTATCACTTCCTTCATTTTAGCCCATTTCTATAGATAGAATTTAGGTCTAAGATCTTAATGCCTTACATATATCACAATATCAATCCCGCCTTCAGGGACTAAGATCTTATTAATGTTAACAAGCTAACCTTTAAGTACTTCCCCCTCAGCCAATTCACTACCTGACAAATTGCCTTGCTTAGTCAATGCTTTGCAGCCCTGACTATACATTCAACCCAGTGGGAATGCTTCTAAACAACCTGCTGCTCAGGCCTCCCTACAGACCAATCACATTACAATTTCTGGGCTGAGTCCCCAGGCATCCTTGTTTTTGAAGTTTCCCTGGTGATCCCAATGAGGGCCAGGGCTGGGAATGAAAGTCCCTGGTAGATTTAAAGCCACACAACACCCTCAGCTGGCTCCGTCCTTTTGGTTCCCCTTCTTTTGTACACCCTTCGTGCCATCATCTCTGGACTTCTTTCCTTTCCTCACTTGCCTGCCTTCTTTTTGCTCATCCCTCTTGTCTGATAACATGGACAGTGAGTAAGCCTGGGGCTCTGTGCCTTTCTGGACTTGAGGCAAGTCACATCATTCTGAGTCTTGTTTTTTTTCTGGAATCCAGTGAAAATAATTAATTAGCAGGTAAACAAAGACATGTAAACAAAACTATGTCACATTTATAAAATAGTAAGAAACATTTGTGGACGGATTCTTATAAAGTCAAAGAACAAAACATCCACAATGATGATCAACTCCAGACTCAGGACTAGGGTAACAATGGGAGGAAACTGGAACATCTAGGAAAGTAAACCAAGGGAAATAACTGTGTTTTATAATTCTTTAAAAATAGTTTTATTGACTTATTTATTTAATTTGAGATTGAAAGATGCTCTCTCTCCAGATGCATGCGCCACTTTGTATGTCTGGCTTTATGTGGGTACTGGGGAACTGAACCTGGGCCAGCAGGGTTTGCAAGCTGGAACTGATTTTGTAGCTGCAGGCTGGCCATAAACTCACAATGATCCTCCTACCTCTGCCTCCCAAGTGTTGGGATTAAAGGTGTGCGCTACCACACCTGACTAAAAAATTATTGAGGGCTGGAGAGATGGCTCAGCAGTTAAGGCACTTGCCTCCAGTGCCAAAGGCCCCGGGTTCAATTCCCCAGTACCCACATAAGCCAGACCCACAAGGTGGTAGCCCTGGTTCTCTCTCTCTCTCTCTCTCTCTCTCTCTCTCTCTCTCTCTCTCTCTCTCTCTCTC
>PVHP010037787.1:0-17217 GCA_004024765.1 Zapus hudsonius
TTTCATGTTGCAAAACAGTGTAACTGATTTTTTTTCAGCTCACCAATTTGTAGAAATATAGTAAATCTATTTCAAGGTAAATGATGCTAGACCTGTTGATTAGTGTTGCTTTTAAATTAAGTTCTGTGAAATTCTTTAGGACACAGCAAATATCATGAAAAAATTTGTAAGGCATCCGCATGTATTACAAGCCAGGTGTGCTACTCTGAAAGGAAATGATGACCCATCCCAAACTGCATCAAATGTTAGCCAGATTCTCAAGTCTTCTTTTCAAACCAACTGTGGCCTTTGCACCTTGATACTTATCCTCACTTTATCCAGTTTTATCAAGAATCCTGTCAAGTTAATCTAGCCAGAATCCTCACTCTTGGATTTCACTGCTACAGATAACTGGTTAGATTCCTCTTCTTTGGGTGCTATCTGCTTACTCTGGACTGCCTTCAACAAAAGCCCAGTTAGGTGAGTTGCCACGTTTCCTATCTACCATTCCCTCATGCATCTGCTGATATCTACAGGGCTTGTTGGCCAACTACCACTCATCCTTGCTATACTCAGAAGAGAAGCCAGTTCTATTCTGAGGCCTTTTTTCCTTCTCTTACAATAATTCCTGAATAAAACCCGTGTTTACCAATTTACTGTCTGGCTCAGATTTTCTTTGATAAAATAAAACCACCAAGCCTCAGTTTATTTCTGAGCTGAGTTTTACAGTCCAATTGCATGCCTAGACTCCAGCATGAGTGGCCCAGTCAGACCATGGTGTCAAAATACTATCTTTTCCAGAAATAAGAAGAAATTTAGTAAACAGTCTAAACACTCTGGATTCTTTTCTTTAAAAAAATAACTAGAAGAATCCATAGTTGTAATAAAATAGCTGCCTGCTAGTACATGCTTACATCAACAACATAGGAATACATGTTTTTTTTAAATTGAGAAATTGAGATTATTCTTCAGTTTCATTATACTAATTAAAATAACACTTATAAATGAAAAAAGAAGAAAATTGGGTGAAGTAACAAAGAGTTCCAGAGGCTTAATTTTTCCTTTATGTATAAGAAAATATATGAGAATATCCCTGACCTAATTACCTACCAACGATCTTTCCTAAATCTCGTTTTAATTCATGCATCATGTGACGTATTCCACTCCTAGTAGTATTACACAGATCCAGACTACTATATTGCCTTGTCTGTTTCAATAAGCACAAGTGATCTTTCACTCTGATTACAAAGTTTTCACCTTGAAGCTGACTTTCTGCAACATTAATATTCTTAAACACTCACATGCACACCCATATGCAAGTACATATGTGTGTTTGCATGTGCACACACACACATGTTTTTTCCATCAATTTAGAATATAAAAAGCTGTAAAAATTCAGCCATAGTAAAAGTGAGGAAAAGTTATTGGGGAGAGAGTGGAGTTATAACTCTTATTGAGAGAATAAGAGAACTGAGGCGATAACAAGGCATGTGAATTAGCTAATTCTATGATGGATTGAAGAATCTGAAAAGTGAAAAAGAATGGGTCAAGGCGCCAACATGCAAGAAGGCAAGAAATTAAACTATTAGTGCATGACCTGACCACACCCTCCTGATATGTTTTGTAGAAGATTAGCAGGCCAATAGGCAATGAATGTGCTCAAAGCACCGTTTAGTCTATAGTCCTCTCTTTTCTAATGAAACCACGGGGGAAGAGGCAGAGTCTCTTGCAACCAAGTAGATTGATTTTCCAATCATTTTAGACTATTTTCAATTATTTCCGTGTCCTGTGCATCGCTTCTTTTAAGGCTTCTGCATAGTACTTTGTCTTGCAGATCTGAGGAAATGCTTACTTGTGCTTAATTTACTTACTAATCATATTCAGATATGCACTTCGTTTTGATTCTACTTTCTGTTAAGAATCATTCTTTAGTCCCACATGTTTTGAAAACAATCAGCTGGAGAGATGGTTCAGTGGTTAAGGCACTTGCCTCCAGTGCTTAAGGCCCCCGGTTCAATTCAATTCCCCAGTGCCCACATAAGCCAAACCCACAAGGTGGTGGTCCTGGTGCATTCTCTCTCTCTCTCTCTCTCTCTCTCTCTCTCTCTCTCTCTCTCTCTCTCCCTCCCTCCCTCCCTCCCTCCCTCCCTCTATCTCTATCTCTATCTCTATCTCTATCTCTATCTCTGTCTGTATCTCTCTGCTTTAAAAATGAATAAATAAAATATTTTAAAAAACAAATAATCATGTTTCCTGAATGTTATTATACCATTTCATATCCTTATTATGATGTTTATTATTGAGTGTCTTTCTTTCTATACTGTTGGTTACCAGAAAACCAATTCTATCTTGCAAAAAAATATGTATGCCCAGATCCTAGCCCAGACAAGCAGTTTAGAAAATACTATCAGTGAACAAGGCCAAATACATTTTCTAGAAATTTATATGCCCATGTCTTTGCATTTTATTAAGCTTTATGTTTATCCTTGTTTCTTTACTAATTAAAGACTTCATTTCTTTGTTATTGTGAATTACTAATTTAAAGTTAATCTTGATTGTCAGTGTGATTACACAGAAATTCTTAGGTTAGTAAAACTTACCTTTGAGTGTATCTATAAGTGTTTCCAAAGATGACTAATTAATGGTTTAATCGGTTAATGTATTCAAATTTCAAATAGACTATAGGCAAATGGAGCAGTTGTGGAAAGGGAAGCCAGTGTGGAGAAAAAGACCATAGAGAGTATGACTATGGAGTGTGTATAATGGCCCTCACCCAGCTTTTTCATGAAATTTGTCGTGTCCTCTTCCTAGCTGCCACCTACCACCAAGCAAGCAGCCTCTTTCCCATAAACGGATCTATCTCCATGATGCTTCTATGTTGCCCCAAGACCTAAGCAATGGAGATAGCTGTCCACAGACTTAAATCTCTGAAGTTAGGAGCAAAAATTAAATCATTTTATTTGTTTTGTCAAGAATTTGGTCAGAGTAAGAAAAGCCTTAGTAAAACAGAAAATTGGTAGTAGAAGTGGAGTTATTATGTGACTATTTCTGACAGTGTGGTTCAGAAGCTTTTGGAAGTGGGATGTGGAAGCAATTTGAATGTTTTGGCAATAGAGGCTGGAAAAGCTTATAACGTTGTATGCATAGGTTATCGGGAGGTTCTAATGGGAACTCAGAAGACAAGACTGCTGAAAGAAATGTGGATAGTAAAGAGTTTTCAACTGAAAATACTGACTCTTGAGAATTTATGTACAGGTTATCGATGTTAAATTCTGACAGGTAATTTATGTTTTGTCTAGGCCCTGAGGTTTTTGTTTAAAGACTGAGTCTAAAGAGGAAAAACTACATGATCTGATGGTGGAAATTGCAGGCAGCCAGCATTGTGGTGATAGCATGGCTATTGCTGATTTCTTTAAACAATATTTATAGTAAGAATCAGGAATAAAAAGCAGACTGGCACTTTGAAAAATTGAGAAATGTGAAAGTTGGCATGAAGATCCTGTACAAGTTGGCTACAAGGGGGATCATGGTTTTTGGAAGAGATCAATACCTTTAAGATGAAGTAAATGGGAAAATAAGAAATATCTCATAACAGGCTTGCCAGGTATCAGCATGAATTTATATACTTAATTCTGAGGAAGTAAACATGTATACTTGTTTAAAATAATTTCTTTTGTAAAGAGATGACCAGAGTATACTGCTCATGCTTCCACCTCAAATGTCTTTCTCCAAGATTAGCCACCGCAAGCACTCAGAGGCCAATGCATCCAGATGCAAGCAGACTCAGGTGCAACTTTTCTTAGCAGAACATCTTAGTTTTTGTCTTTATGAAGCAGGTATTCCTAAAAGATGTAATGTGAAAGCTGAGGGTTAGTGGAAGATTTTAGAGGAAGATAAAGCCTGAAGTGTCCAGGCAATTTGTAACATGGCCAGTGTCCTAATGGGCAGTGGCTGGCTGGGTTTTGCATGTTGCTATGAGAGTGAATCCAAAAAATACAAAGGAAATCCCAGGCAATCGGAGATGCCAGGAACATGTTTCTTCTAAGAAATGCTCTAAGCAGCTCAAGTCGGCTTCAATAAGCAAGGATAGAGGTACAGGGTAACCTTAGCATTTAGAACTCACTTCAAGTATGTCTGGGGGTTTTGTTTGTTTGTTTTTTAGACAAGTGCTTGGATAAGTGTTTCCATTGGCTATCAGAAGAAAGCTGGTTTTGAGTAATCTGAACTATTGAGATTTTGGGGGAGGAATTATTAAAGCTTTGGCGTTACTCAGCATAGTTGTACTGTGTCAAGCAGAATTACTTGCTGTATTTAGATATCTAAATTTACTTGCAGATACTTGCTGTTTTTAGATATCTAACATAGTTTACAGAGATGGGTTTTAATTTGAATTGAAAACTGGCATGGACTTTTGGTGGTCAGTTTTGTCAATCAGTTAGAATGAGATTAGAGATTAGGAGATTAGTTTAGCATATCTCTGGATGTTTCTGCTGTTGTTTCCCTAAACAATTCAATCCTTACTGCTTTGACTTAATGCATATATCCATTGAAGAATTTTAAATTAAAATTAAGTATTAACACACAGTGAGCCTGTGGAAGATGGTGCATATTTAGAGGAAGTAAATCACCACAAACATAACTGGAAGGGTTTTTCTTGTCCCAATCTGTCGTAGTCAGTCACACATTGCTGGGATGAATGGCCAAACCAGGCACAATTTGGGGGAAGAAAGTATTTATTGAAGCTATCAGATCCAGGGGAAGTTAAGGAAAAAAGCTGGCCCCCTTTCACAGAAGCAAGCAGAGAGAGAGAAAGAGAGAAAGAGAGAGAGAGAGAGAGAGAGAGAGAGAGAGAGAGAGAGAGAGAGAGAGAGAGCACCTCCAGAAGCAAGCAAGCAAGCACACTGTCACACTGTAATTCACAAAAATGCAGAACTGCCAGACTGGTTCTGGCTTTTCTTTTGCATATCTATCCCTAGTATTTTGCATCCAAATTAGAAAGGGCCAGTCCCCAGGAGGCTAGGCCAAGGTGACACTTCCTCCTGCCAGAAGCCTGGAGACAATTAACAATTTAATAAACACAATTATAAAAAATTCTATTGGGGGACATTATTCAAACTGACCACATCTTCTAATACTTTTTACCTTTTGTCTACATTGAGGTGGGTAGCATCTGCCACATGGTCAAGCAACCATGATGTTTCTGTCACTCAAGGCCCAAAGCACTGTAGCCAGAGAACAATGATCTTAAATCTTTGAAATTGTGAGCTCAAATAAATCTTCCCTCCTTATAGTTATTTATGTCATAAATTATGTCAGAGAAATAAGCTTGACTTGCATATCCTCTTAATGAAAATATTCAAAATAAACTATGTTTTGAAAACAAATAGATCAAGTTGTGGAGATAACTCGGGGGTTATGAATATTTCTTGTTCAATCATGAAGGTGAGAGGAGCTAGCCTGAAACTACTGAGATTGATTCCCAGAACCCATATAGTGAGATGTGGGCATGCAGGGCTGTAACCCCTTTACATGAGAAGCAGAGACAAAAGAGTCACTGGAGCTTCCAAAACTGCCAAAGTTCCAGAATCAGTGACAAGCCTCTGACTCGAAGAAACTAGCATAAAGGGAATGAAGAACACCTGACCTTCACATCTGGCCTCTACGTTTATGCATGGGATGCCAAATCTGCACTCATAGGACATCACACTAACTGTACACATGTACACAAAAAAAAAAGAAAAAAAGAAAGAAAAATAAATCATGGTTAATTCTTCTGAGTTTTCAATTGGCACATAAATATCATGTAAGCATAACATCTGTTATTGATAATAGAATTTCTTCCCAAATTCATGTTGAGGAGCAGTTGTCCATAGTCATTGGGTTAGGACACATATTTGATTACATATTTGAGTGCAGACTAAAACTGTACCAGGATGTCAATGGTCTATATATTGGGAGTGTGAGCTTTGCTGTCCACTTGAGGGACTAAAGTAGTCAAGTTTCGTGTTGCACTATAGCTTTAGTATATGCAGTGCGTCCACTGAAAGATTTCCCAACAAACCCATGTGGAACCCATAATCACTGATTTGTAAAGATTTGTGAGACTTTTGTGATTGGCATTTGGAGATGACAGATATATTTTTATAGTTTTATTGTGAAATGTAGCAAATTTTAAAAGTCTAGTCATATCAAATATGATGATTCTACTACCAATTTGCCTATAATTTCTTTTTGAGGGGACAGGTTCAAGGTAGGATCTCACTGTATTCCAGGGTTACCTGGAATTCACTCTTTAATCCCAGGCTGAACTCAAACTCACAGTGATTCTCCTACTTCTGTCCCCTCCACCCCCAAGTGCTGAGATTAAAGGAAAGCACTACCACACCTGGCTATAATTTCTTTAAGATAATTATATAGTTTAAACTATTTAGAACATTTTTTAACACTTACGCTAGGTTGATTGAATAAGATTTAAGCATTTCTTTTTTATTTTTATTTTTTATTTATTTGAGAGAGAGAGAGAGAGGCATACAGAGACAGAATGCATTGCTGCAAATGAATTCCAGACACATGTGCCCTTTTGTGCATCTGGGTTTACATGGGCACTTGAGAATCGAACTCAGGTCCTTCTGCATTGCAGGCAAACGCCTTAACCACTAAGCCATCTCTTCAGCCCAAGATTTTAGCATTTCTTTTTATGTACTAGTTGAGTGATTGCTACTGATCTCTGTAGATGTTTTTCTAATGCTGCTGTTGTACATGTAGAGTATACAATACACCTATTAACATCAGAAACCTTTAATGGTAACATTTTTTCATCCTCAGATCCATTTACACAGTACCCAGAGGCACTGTGTAGAGGCTGTGTGCCAGTTCCATGTGCAAAATAACCATTGTGACAAAGTTATAAGAACAACCCTGGCACTTACTGAAATGCTCTCCTCATTCTACATTGGTGGTTTTGTATCAGAGGACCTACTGATAGCAAAACAGCTAAGAAACTATCAAGACTTAGACTTCTGTTCCAGCATTGCATCCGTCTTACAACTCAGCAAAGTCTACACTTGGTAATTTTGTGTTAACTTAATATTATTGATTTGAGGTTTTTTTTTCCCTAGTATTTCATTTGTAACTGAGGTGACATTGCTATAGCCCAGATTGCTTCTGGTGCAAGCAGAGCCAGGTGATGTAAAATTGATCTTCTTAATGCATTTCTAGCCTTTTCAGAACTCCTTGAGTTCTTTGCTATAATAGGATCATATGTGCTTCTTATTAATACATTCTACATTTCAATGATAGCTTTGAGCTTAAAAGAATTCTAGCATTGCCATTTACTGAAATTCACCTTGTTCTGGGTCATTTGAAAAATATCTTTCCCTTAAGAGATTTTTTTCAGTTTCCCAAATTTCATATTAATTATAGAGATATTTTTCAAGACAAAAGACTGTACAATTGTTTTTTATCTAATAAACATGTGAATTTTTTTTAGAAAATTAGTGTCATGTTAGTCACATACATTGAAAATGACTAATGTTTATGACACTTTTGTAAACTTGGAAAAAATCAGAATATTGATATAGCCAACTCTGTTAACTTACATTAAGACATTTAATAATATATATAGTGTTTAATGTTCTAAGGTCATGATTTTTTTTTATCCAGGTCAAAAATTAACAATAATAGAATGATATTCCAATATTGATTAAATTACATATAATTTGAAAGAAAAACGGTGGCAAAAAGTTTTAGAAAATTCATACTTTTATACAATAGTAAGAATGAAGTCACCTTATGGCAATGATTTCCTTCTTTAATTTGCCTTTTTATGCCCTTAAATTATCTCTCACATTTTCATACAGGCTTGACTCTATAATGAGGAAAATATCTCAAGTCTTGCTATTTCCAATTTCTTCCAGTTAAAACAAAAAGACAGACAAAAGCACTGGAAGAAATGGCAGCTCAACATCACCACTTCCTTTTTTCAATGGTGGAATGAATCAGTAGGGGATGGTGAACATCAATCGCTTCCATATATCAAGGTCAAGTGCACTTTTATAAACCAAAAAAATGTCTTAAATAGTTCATCCATTTGAATCAGTAGCAATAAAATCTTCAAGAAAGTTTTTTTTCCTTCCTTGTTGGGAGAATGAGCAACTACAAAAGGAATATAATTGAAGTTAATTAAGGCAACAGTAAAGTAACAGCACCTCTAGCTTTTTGTGGACATGGGTCTGCATGTTTGGGGTTTGTGAACTGGAGTCACCTTATACTTCCTATAATGATATACATTTGCACTGAAGTATATTTAGCATAATTTAAGATGATTAAAAGCTAATAAATTGTTTCTTAAAGGGACATGGTTTATTGACAGGTATGCAGATATAAATAAAAATGAAACATTTGCCTGGTGTGGTAGCCCACACCTTTAATCCCAACACTAGGGAGGCAGAGGTAGGAGGATCACTGTGAATTCAAGGCCACCCGGAGACTACATAGTGAATTCCAGGTCAGCCTGGACTAGAGCGAGACCCTACCTCAAAAAACAAAACAAAACAAAAAAAGAAACATTTTGATTCTCTGAAATACATTCTTTTAATATTTCCCTCTCTAAAATAAATAAATAAATAATATATTTTAACAATAAATATTACTAGCTGTCTCATGAGCTTCTTTATTTTAGAGGGAATTATTATTCCCTGAACTAGAGATCTGTCTCTCTTATCCAAGGGCTTTATGTATAACACATTCCATCACCTCCTTTATCCTGTGCATGTTGTTTTAACATTTCCCTGACACACCACAAGAAATCCTGTTAGAATTTAGCATTGGTTCCTTTCTCATTACAGAGACAGAACACCTGAAACAGCTTCAGGAAAGAAAGATTTAATCCCCTTGAGCTGGGCAAAAATTGTTCCCATACTTTCAAATCATTGAAAATATGTTGTTTAGATGTCGCTCTACCAAGTCATGCTGGGTTTGTTCCTTCCCTAAAACTGCCAATCCCCTTCCCACGACTTCACTTTCCTCAAATCAAATGCTCCTTTCACTCCAGATGTTTCATTTATTTCAGAGTCATCCAATACTAAACCTGCATAGGTTATCTTAAATGTTTTGCACGGTCTTGGATCACTTGGAGGGAATCTACTTTTCATCATTTGACGGACCACTGAGAAAATAATTCTTCTCTGATAAAAGATGATTAACATATGCTTCATATTTTGCATAAGTAGCATATTCTACTACTTATTTCTCTTCATTTTGATGGCCCTTTTGTTTTTTTTTCAAAAAAATATCTACTTAAATCTAGCCAGGGTTAGAAATGGCATTAAAAACTAGATAAACACATAGAAAGCTTGAATCTTAAGGATTTGGACTTCTAATTCTTCTCAATCATAATTTTCTGAAGTAACACTGATACTTTACAATTTTTTAAAGTAAATAACAAAAGATATCTCAAATTTTATTAAAAATGAAAATATCAGTCTTCTCTAAAAGCACTGATATTCTAAGTATTAAATAGTTCAATATATTTAAAAGCATATTAGGTATTATTGATATTTTAATTAATGTCTTTCAATTGCAATATTTCAGTGATTATTTTATATTTCTAGTTAAGTAACGTAAAGAAATTTATATATTATTAAAATGTTGATTCAATGAACACTTAGCTTATTAGGGACTGAGAGAGAACAAGAGTGTGTAAACCCAAAATATGAAAGATAAACCAAAAAGCAGGTACAAGAGCTCTTTACCTTATTTCATTTGCCTAATTAGGAAACATATATCTACAAAGACAAAAGGTATACTCCCCCCTTCTAAAAAGGACCACATGGTTGTTTAAGCACTAAAGACAATGTTAGACCCTTTATATCCTAGCTTACACCCTAACCAGGCACTAATGGAGGAGGGGGAGGGCTTTGGGAAAGTTTCTGCTCTGCTGCCCAATCCCCACCACCTCTCACCACCTTTGTCCTGCCACATGCTTGCAGCTGTGACAACAAACCTGAAGACAAGCATGGAAATGCAGCATACTGAGGATGGTAAACAGAAAATAAGGGCATGTTGATACCATAATGATGCTAAGTTTCACTGCATCAGTGCCATCAATGAGCCTGCTTTCTTTTTTCATCTATGATGGGTAATAATGTGAATTGCAAAAGACATTATTGGTGGTTGTCATGGTTTGATCCAGGTGTCCCCCACAAACAAATGAATGTGTTCTGATTGATCAATCCTCAGCTGATGGCAGTTTAGGTTTTGCAACCTCGCTGGAACTGTGTTGTTGGGGGTGGGCTTATGGGGTTTTAAACCAGCTTCCCCTTGCCAGTTTTTGGCACACCTTCCTGCCTCTATTTCCAGTGCTGTGGTGGAGGTAATGTCCACCCCTCTGCTCATGCCATCGTTTTCCCTGCCAGTATGGAATCTCCCCTCGAGTCCATAAGACAAATAAACTCATTCCTTCACAAGCCACTTTTGTTTGGGTTCTTTCTGAGCAGCAACAGAGCAAGTTGACTACCAGAGTGTTGCTTTTACTTATAGGTAGGTTCAAACTAAACCTAAATTTTGAAGATACCAAAGATTATCAAAGATTGAGTGAATGACTTTATATTATGAAACATAGGCCTACAATTATAAAAGATGAAAACCCTATGAGGATCTAATGTCACTGAGCAGGGCTTAAAACTGACCCTTTACAGAAGTGCCATCATGTTTTCCCTGTCATGATGAATGCATACTCCCTACAATACAAACCAAAATAATCCCTTTTCTTCAACAATCTGCTTCTGGTCTAGTATTTGTTCCCAGCAACAAAAAAGTAACCGAAACATGAAAGTGGATTTTTTTTTTTTTGCTTAATAGGTAATCTCTTCTTCACACTTAAATATGAGCCCTATAAGTATATAGACTTGAGGTCTTTCTATAAAGACTTAAAAACGTTGCCAAAATATTGAGACAATATTTTGAAATTAGAAAAACCAATTCAGACATAAAGAATTATAAGGATAAATACAGCTTCCGTAGTGCCTAAGTATCTTGCATATAATGGGTATCACCGAATGATTAATAACTATTTATGAAGCAGTCATGTCCTCAGGCTTCAGAAGCACTTCCACACGCTGGCACTTCCACCCGGGAGTGTCATAGCGTCCTCAAAGCTTGAGATACGTAGAGTTCAATTGTTCAGGAAGACACACAAGATTTCATTATCTCTAGTTGGCAAACATATACTAGCAGAGAATCAATGGAATCATTATTCATTGCTCACAGAAAAAAAGTCTTATTTTGAATTAGTAAAAATACTACTCTATTTCAAATAACACAAGGTCTCTTCTCTATCTCCTTGTCCTAATAAACTACGCAGTTTCACTTTTCAATTTGCCAGAGTGTAATTGTACAAGAGACATTATTCTAGAATGATGATTAGAGGGGACCTCGTGTAATATATACTAAATTAAAAAGTCCTCTAGTTTTCTTTTTGACTCATTGTCTTACGTGAAAAGTACAAAAGTGTGATAAAAATTCAAACAAGAAGGATTAAATAATAAAAAAATCTCCCACCTCAGAACATATTTGCTTAGGACTGAATACCTGTCACCGGAGCTGATATATCATTCTTTGTTCTTCTATACACGAACACCTGGATACATGTGCATCTATCTCTTCCACATTTGTTAAGATATTGAAAGCATTTCTGCTATGCTTTGTGTTTTCAGATGGCTACTATTGTTGGCATTGGATTTAGAGACCTGCCTCACGTTGCAGATCTGGGTAGGAGGGGCTCAGGCTGCACTTTTTGGGTACAAAGAGATTGAACAATGTGTACATACACAATGAAACTCAGAATGGATGTCACAGTAATTTTCATATATATTGAAAAATTTCCAAACATTTGTTAGATCATAGTATACTTTGCTAAAAAAAATGTTGAAAAGTCCTTATATTTCCCAATAATGCACATTGTTTCGGTCTCTGACAAGCTGAAAAAAAAAAGGAAAATGTTATTTCATAGCTATACTAACAAAGTGAATGGAAAAACTGAGTAAGAATATCATCTCTTTGATTTACTTACATGTTGTTAGCATTTATTCCTCTCTAGTTTCCTAAATCAATCCCCTTTTTCTTTCCTTTATCTCTGCCTTCCTTCCTTCATTGCTTTGAGGTTATTTAGGGTTTATCTTTGGTGGTATCTAAAATTGTCTTTGCTAATTAGCCCCTTGTCATAACAAAACTTGCATTTATTTTTTTATTTTATTTTTAATTACTTTGCTTAGGTTTTTTGACAATACAAACAAGTGTACTTTATGACATAAAATTGTCATCTTTATATCTTTTGGCTTTCAGCTGTTCTGTGTTAAAATGCAACAAAGTATTATCTTTGCAAGTTCCTTTTCTCACTGGCAGGTCTTTTTTTTTCCCCCAGCCATTCAGAAGAATTCACAATGCAGGCAAATAGAACTTTTCTTTAGCAACACAAAATACATTGAGCTAAATGTTCAATGACTCTGCCCCTTCAAAAAATGAGCTTTTCACAATTAAAATGGAAAGAGGAAATGGACACTCGAGATAGAACTCTGGGACTGGGTAAGAAATGAAGAATATACAGACACCAGCTGCCCCTAACCAATTATTGAGAGAATCATAAGAGCATCTCTTGGGATGGCATTGGGGTAAAGTGAATGGAGCCCACAAATGGTTGATATCATGAATGAGAAAGTGGCCAGGGATTTTCATGTATAAAGTACAGCGAAGGACACCAGCCACTGTGGTCAATGTCAGGGAGCTGGGTGGACCTCAGGTACACCATGAGCAAAAGCAAGAGTGCAGGCTTCAGTATGATCAGCCTTCCTCCAACAGCTGAAGCTACTAAGTTAGCTGAAGGCTAGACATGAGACCCTTCTTTGACCTTTCCATATCTCTTACCAGGAGTGAAATGGGAGCCCACTCAACTGTCTGTTCCTTAGGGAGCTCTCTGTCCTCTTTGTCCCTCTTAAAAGCACCAACACAGTACTGGGGGAACCAGAATAAATCTTTGGCTTATTCAGATCAACCACAAGCACAAGCTAAGAAGTGCATGCCAATCTCAGTCTCTGGACTCTGAGCTCATGCTCATCTTCTGTCAAGTTGTGCCTCCTTCCCCAGGATCTTTGGGTGTCTTTCTCTCAGGATGTCTGGAGCATCAGCCATCAATAATTTTCCATTATCCTCAGCAGGCTCTGCAAACTCTAAATCTCCTCATTTGAACGGAAGCCTGATATGCATTTCTGAATGTTCTCCCTTCCTACCAGCTCTCTCGTGAACTCCCTTCTGATGAATTACGGTCATGGTTATGGAGTACTTTCTTCTCCCTTGTTCATGCTGACGCCTAGACTATTAACCCTTCTATTTCCTCTCCTTACTGATCTCACAGGCATTTACTACTGTGATTACTAAAGTACTTCTGTAATAGTTTCAAAAGGCAGAATTATGCCCTAAGAAAATTCACACCCTTGCCTCTGACTTTGAGAATGTGTCCTTTATAGGTTAACAAGGAATAATTTTTGGTATAAGGAATAAGAAAAAAAACAAATTTCCAATGTGATTATGTTGTTAATTTATTTTTTTAAGATTAAGAGGAAAATTATCCTAGATTAGCCAAGTGGGTCTAATAGCATCATTTTAGCTCTTAAAAGCAGAAAAGAAGGGCCCAAAAGAAGCCTGAGAGACTGAGACATGGGAAAGAGTCTTCACTGTTGTCACTGAAGATGGCAAGGGCCAGGGCTAGGGCCAGCAACCTGAGCAGAGACAGACCAGCCCTAGTCTAGCACCACCTAGAAATACTGGCTTAATCCAACAATGTTGACTGAGTTCATCCTGCCAGCAGGAGGCAAGATTGTGCAAGGTCTTCTCCCTAGCAGCCATTAGATAGAAGTCCAGCCTCAAAATGCCTTGATTTGGGCTTCATGGGACCTTGAAGAGAAAGCTCAACTCTACCTTTCCAGATTCTGTTATAATACTGTGAGATAAAAAACTGGGTATTCATTTCAGTCACTGAGTTTGTTGTGATGTACTCTGTAGAAATATAGAGCTTCTGGCCCCTTCAGTATATAAAGGGAAAATATTCCCAGCATTCTGCATGCAGTTTGTCTTTAACCTCCCTAATTTATTTTTTATTCCTATTTCAATTTGGCCACTCAAACTCAAAGTCACACACTAGGCTTTGTCATTATTTTTATAAATTCAATATCACATTACTAGTCTCTGAATGCAGCCTTAGTAGCTCATAAGTGCCTCTAAAACCTTGATGATACTCAGCCAACAATCTGCCAACATCCTCTTTCATGGTAGTTCTATTACTCTATCTATATTCCTAAAATTCCTAAAATTTTCAGTTCCTTGGTGAGGTGGTTTGAATTAGTGTTCCCCCATACTATCATGTGCTCTGAGTTCTTGTTATCGAACTGACAACAACTTGGTAGGTGGAGCCTTGCTGGAGGAGGTGTGTTGCTGGGGGTGAAACTTGAGGTTTATTAATCTTAGCTGGACAGTATCAGAGAGCTCAATCTTCTGCTATTGTTTTCTCCCTGCTGTGGCAGAGGTGATGCCCAGCCTCAGATCATGCCATGCTGTACCCTTCCATGATGGATCATCCCCTCAAACTATAAGTCAAAATTTAATTTAATTTAACTGAAAAAAAAAGAAACACCTTTTCTCCCATCAGATGCTTTTGGCCAGGTGCTTTGAGAATGTAACTACAACACTTTGTAAAGCACTCATGGAAATACATTTTTAATTTTGTTCCAAAATTGACCATATACTGGGCCATAAATCATCCCTCAGCAAATTCAGAAAGATCAATATAATCCCCTGCATCATATCAGACCACAACGCATTAAAGCTAGAAATTAACAATGGGAGAGGATCCAAAAATTTCAACAGATACTGGCGACTGAACAACTTGATCCTGAACAATGAATGGGTCAAACAAGAAATCAAACAGGAAATCCAGAACTTCCTAGAAACAAATGATAATGAGGACACAACCTTTCAGAACTTGTGGAACACAATGAAGGCAATTCTAAGCGGGAAATTCATTGCACTAAATGCCTTCATAACGAAGACAGAGAGGTCTCAAATCAACCAACTATCCTCACATCTAAGGTCATTAGAACAGATGTAAAAATCCAACCCTAGGAGCTCGAGACACAAGGAAATAATTAAGATCAGAGCTGAAATTAATGACTTGGAAACAAAGAAAACAATTGAAAAAATAGAAAAATCAAAGAGTTGGTTCTTTGAAAAAGTCAATAGGATTGAAAAACCCCTGGCCAATTTAATCAAATGAAAAACTGAGAAGGCCCAAATTAACAAAATAAAAAATAACAAGGGGGAGATCACAACAGATCCTGATGAGATTGGAAAAATCATCAGGTCATACTTCCAAAATCTCTACTCCACAAAATTAGAGAACCTGGAAGAAATGGATAAATTCCTGGACACCTACAAACTTCTCTCTCTCTCTCTCTTCTTGAAAATGAATAAATAAAATATTAAAAAAATATAGAAGTTTAAGATTCTCAGGACACCAGTGAAGAAATAACTTCCAATTAAAGAGCCTAAAGAGTAGTTTCATTATCAACTAATTTTGGATTATAGCCAATAAAGCTATAATGAAATATCTTTAAAACTTTAATACTTAGACATTAATATTTCTCTAAATAGCCACTGGATCAAAACTGCAGGGAGCCGGGACGATCACCATTACAAGATGGTGCCCACTTCCTTGCAGCTAAGTGGTAAACAACTCCATATTAGGCAATGCTTTGGTGAGAGACGCCTCTGGCTTTGCGCATGCGCGGATTATGTATTGGTCCCTAGCCAATCCCATGGCGCCTGGTGATGGCGTCAGCCAATCATGGGGCGACCCGTGTCCCTGCTCCCTTTATAAGCAACTGACTCCTAGTGCTGGGGGGGGGGGGGGGGCTCACTTCCTGCTCTCCCTTCAATCAAAAGGCTCTCCAATAAAGTGTGATTTAAGAAGAATCCTCGAGTGGTGGTTGTTCTTCCTCACTGGTGGAGGAGCTCACCGCACAAAACAATAAAAATACTTGAAATTTCTATCTATACATGATACAACTGAAAGCCAAGTAATTTATAGTAAATCCTCTTTTACCTAACTATTTCTGAAGTGAATCTGAAGGCATGAATGCTTCAAGTATGAAAAAGATGACAGGAATAAAAAAGAAGGAGGAAAAGAAAGGAGAATGAAAAGGAAGAGAAAGGAAGGAAGGAAGGAAGGAAGGAAGGAAGGAAGGAAGGAAGGAAGAAAGGAAGAATGAATGCAAGGAGGCTTGTTTGAATCAGGTATCCTGCGTAAACTCATGTGTTCCAAATGCTAGGTCCCCAGATGATGACAATTTAGGAGGTGGGGCCTTGTTGGAGGAGGTATGATGTTGGGGGCAGGCTTAGTGGTATTATAGCCAGCTCCCCTTGCCTGAGCTTGGCTATTTTCCTGCTTCTGTTTTCCATCTGCTGATGACCATCCTCTGCTCATGCCATGATGTCCCCTGCCATCATGGAGTCTCCTTTCTATGGAGACTATAAGCCAAAAATATATCCTTTCCCCCAATAAACTCCTTTTTAAAATATACTTTTAATTAATTTATTTTATTTGAAAATGAGAGAAAGAGGGGGAGGGCAGAGTGAGGGAGAAAGAGAAGAGAGAGAGGGAATGCCAGGGCTTCTAACCACTGAAAATGAGCTACAGATTCATCATGGATACTGGGGAAAGGAGCAATGGTCGTTAGGCTTTTCAGGTAAGCACCTTAAACACTGAGCTGCTTTTTGTCAGGTATTTTGTCTCAGCAATGAGAAAGTAACTGCCACAGGAAGGAAGGAAGGGGAGGGTAGAGGAAAGAAGAGGAGAAGACAGGAGAGGAGAAGGAAGGGAAGTGTATTGGAAGAGATGGAATGGAGAGGAGAGGTAGGTAGGTTGGTTGCAGAATCCAGTGTAAGGAGAGTGCTGCTGAGGAGCCATCATAACAGCTTGTGGTAGAGCATATAGCAATAGACAGAGGGATGGGATATGACTTGGTGGTTAAAAGCTCTTGTTTGCAAAAGCCTGCTGGCCTGAATTCAATTACTGGTACTAGATAAGGCAAAGTACCCAAAGTGGTCCATGTGTGTACAGTTCTTTTGCAATAGCAGGAGGTCCTGGTGCATCCATTCTCTCTTCTCTCATATATAAATGCATATATTTTA
>PVHP010037788.1:0-17193 GCA_004024765.1 Zapus hudsonius
CTGGCCCAGGGGCTGGGGAGGGAGGGGGGCCCGAAATCAGGTCCAGCTGGTGACCAAAGTTTGGATCCCAGCTGAAGAGATCAAACCTTTCCGAAGAGAGTCCTGGCGACGCTGTTACTCATCCTCCATCTTGCTCCGCCCCCCTGGAGATTTTTTAATATCAACTTTTATTATATGTATTATTATGGGTTATTCTCTTTTATCACCTTGCCCCAGCTCTTGATATTCTTGAGGCCCTCCTCAGTGGAGTTATGGTATTCACTGTAGGGCCCTGAAGGCCTCAGTCAACCCCTGTGGGGTAACGGGAGACCATGCCTCATGATATTCCAACCCACTCTGTGGCTCTTACAATCTTTCCACCCTTCCACTTCTGAAATGTTCCCTGAGACATAACAGACCTGTTAGCTGTCTGATTTAGTGTTGTGTTCTCTGTAGCCTCTGGATTTCTGTTCTGATTGATCTCCATGTTTGTCACTATCAATCTGGGGCTGGTTGTCAGCTAGCAGTAAGAGCAGTGTTCATGTAGTCACTTCCTTTGCAATTTCTCCTGGGCTCTGGCAGATGTGGTAGAGGTGACACATCTCATGGTGGGCAGTCTGCTAACTTCTTGTCTTATTGATGGATCTTGGTTCTCCTCAGTTTTCTCTGCCATCTGTAAAACAAAGCAAATTCTCCAAACATGAGTGAGAGCAGCTTGAGATAAAAGGTGGTATGCAATTTGAAAGATTTTTTTGGTCTTCTTCAGAGAGCAGTGGGGGCTTCTCTCCGAAGTCTTTGAGTTTCCTGACAATGGGATTCTGATTTGGTTTCCAGTACCAGATATGTGTTCTCTCCCACTGAACTTCACGTCCAATCAGCGAACAGTTGGTTACCCGCAAAGGCTGTATGCCACCATTGCACAAGTGTAGACTTATTGACTGGCTGGTTAGTCCATCATCTGTAGGGTCTTCTGCTTATTCACATGCTTTTGGTGACCATTCTCCTCCAGAGGCTCCCATAGAGCTCTGCACTATGGGAGCTAACCAGGTAGGAGCTAGTTTCCCTTTCAGTTCCAGCATGATATTCCGATGTCCTTGTGACTACAGCCAGTGATGTCTTCAGCAATAAGGTCTTACCTTTTACCTCTGGCAGGTAATTAAGTGTTTTGGCAATGGCCTGCATTGTTTTGGGGACTCATGGGTTTCCCTGGCCCACATCTCACTATGGGGGCAACACAATTCTGGGCCTGGGGATTTACCTGCCAGAGTCCATGATTTCAAAGTCAAGCTTTTTCTACCTTCTGTCCAGACTATTCCCCCTTTCTCCTTTATTGGTGGTTAGATCTTGTAGAATGCTATCCAGAATGAGGGTTTTAATGGAAATGATTCATGTTGTCTTAACTTTTGTGTAGTTCCCTTCTCACCCTCCCTACCTCCTATCCCTCTAAGACCCCCCCCACCTCTGATGTTCTGTCCCTCCCCTAACCTGTCAAGTAACTCCTCCTCTTCTCTCCCCTTATTTTGTCTCTCTCCTGGTCTCATTCTAGTTTTGTGCCCATATTCCTGTTGCTTACCACCATGTGCACTCATCTCCAATGGATCCCAGTTAGGAACCACAGATGAGAGGGTACATGGGGTCTTGGTCTTTCTGTGCCTGCGTGACCTCGCTTAGAATGTTGTTTTATTTTTCACCACTATGGAGGTCTTTATTGATCAAGAATAATACTGCTATAAAGAATGACCTATGCATACATTTGGTCTTTCAACTGAGGCCTGGTGAGGTCAGGTAAGCTGCTTGTGCTTTGTTGTAGGTGCAGAAGCTACGCCAACAGAAAATTAAGCAACCTGTGTTAGGCTTAGCTTTTAAAGTAAAATAAGGTGCTTTTGTTCTCAAGGCATATTTTTCTAGCTGTCTTCTTGGTCTGTGTCTGGCACCCATATCCTTGATGATTGTTCTTTTAGATCTACTCTGGATTAATAAACTAAAATATGGAAAGCATAAAATTAATATCTTCAAGTCACACATGATCTGTATTGAAATACCACTGAAACTTCTGTGTTCCCTATCTTGCAATGTCACATGGTATGTCATCTTCTGAACACATCATTGTCTAAACTTTGTTCTTAATGTTTAGTCATTAAATATTTAGAATTTAGTCAAAAATTTAAAGCAATTATTTTGTTTTTCATAGTATCATGTGAGCCCCCTCCTATTTTGATTCCAAAAGAGCAAGAATGGACAAATGGTAAGTGATAATTCAGATGTAAAGCATTAATAAGTCATAGGTACCTGACTGGGCACCAGCCACCATAGGTTTTTTTTCTTTCCCTATACCCATTTTATCTCATCCCACTTCTCAGGAAATGTTATTAGAGCTGACCTATTCTAAAAAGAATGCATTCCCTTCATAGAAATGTTGAAAAGCCTGTAGTGAAATAAAAAAAAAAATCCCGGGAAGTCTCTTATTGTCAACATTTTGGTGTCTTCTGCTTCTTCTTCTTCTTCTTTTTTTTGTTCTTGTATTTGAATATATCTTCTGAGTGTTGTTCCCGGCCTCTAAAAATTCACTTCACCTCCTTTATTTGCCCATATATGTTAAAAGTTTGCTCAGGCTTACATAAGAACTACGTTAGAGCAGTTTCAAGTGGCTGCTCCCCCAACAGGTTTCTTACCACAAACCCTTTGGGTCTAGATATTTGGGGAGCTACTTCTGCTTGGGAAGGTGAGTGGTGCTAGGGATGTGATGGATCTGGTCCCTTATTACTGTCAGTTATTCAGCAAATAGGATGAGCTGTGTAGCATGAAAACAGTTTACACAGGATCATCTTCGCAATCGACTTGTGACATCTTTTCCTTTTGCCCAGGCAGTGAGTGGGAAAGGTCTTTCAAGGGCCGTTCCAGCTTAAGCCTTATAGGTCGAATCAGCCCTTGGCTGCTGCCTTCACCTCACCCTAGACACAGCCTCAGCCATTTCCGTCTCTGTAGTAACCCCCTAAGGTGCCTGCAGCCCACCCAGACCAAGCTATCTCCTTCAATTTGGTAAGTCTTTTACGACACCCAAAATTAATAATGGTAGGGGTGGGAGAATACAGCACAGACAGTGCAGTGGGCCCATTACTGGGCGCTGTGGCAGCTCAGCTTCCCCACAGGCTTTTACAGGGCGCTCCTCGCTCTAGGATCTTATGGAGAGCCTGCCTCTGGCCCTTAAGTGAGCTCAAAAAGCTTCAGGCCAAACCCGCCGGCCTAGAAGCCAAGTACCTTAGTGAATTTTATTTCAACAAGAGGAAATTAGTCAGAATGGATTGGAGAAGAGATGCCAAATCATCAATGCCATGTAGGAGCCCTCAAAAGAGGAGTGTGAGGTGAGGTCCAAGGACGAGGACTATGGCTATGATGAGCTGGCAGGTGACGCGATGGAGGAGAATCCAGAGTATGAGGACTTGGAGGAGTATTGTGAAGAGGATTTCAAGGATGTCGAGGAGGTGTTCAGGGAATATGGAGGGATGGAAGGACATAACGTACAGGGGGAGAAAGAAGATCCTAAAGGGATCCCCAATTTTTGGCTCACTGGTTTAAAGAACATTCAGGAGGTAACCCCCTTGATTAAGAAATATGATGAGCCCATTCTGAAGCTCTTTTGAGATGTGGAAGTGAAGCTTTCAAAATCCCAGGAGCCACTCACATTCACACTGGAATTTCACTTCAAACCTAATGACTACTTTACAAATGAGGTGCTGACCAAAACATACACACTCAAAGTCTAAGCTTGATTTCTCAGATCCTCACCCCACCTCTTCCATGGAGCATTGGCTCCAAGATAGACTGGAAGGAGGGAAAGAACATCAATCTGCAAATGGTTCAGAAGAAGCAAAGGCACAGGTTTTGGGGACTGATGCCTACCACCACCCAGGAATTTCCTCAAGAGTTCTTCAATTTCTTCAATGCTCTGTGGTGGGGTCTGGATGCTGATGAGAATAAGGAAGACTTCTTCATCACAAATACTTTGTGCATTTTTGTCATCCCTAGAGCTATGTTACACTTCACAGGAGAAGCCCTTGAAGCTGAGCAAGAGGGGATGATCAGGGAATATAATATAATAACCCAATTTCTGGCAGAACCACTCAGGAGAAATGGGTGGCTGCTGTTGAAGGTGCTAAAGTCCAAGACAGCGGCTCCCAGACAGAAGACTTGGATCATTGAAGCACAATGGTTGGTATGTGTTAGCCTCTTGTTTAAAAAGGGACATTTACAATAACCAAAACATAACCACATGTTGTTTGCTCTCTTAATTTGTGTGTCTTCTCATTGGTCTCAAATATAAAACTATGTGCAAATATATTTAACAATGCATTTCACCCAACACTGCAGTCACGTCAATTTTCCCAAGACAAGTTTAAGATAAGAGAATTCATTAAACATGTGAACTCCATACTATCATGAGTTCATGGCTTTTGTCAGGCTGCTATTAGTCCCCAGCTATGGAAAATGGCTAGAACTTGTAACAGAGATCTATGTGTTTGTTTATGTATATATATATATATATATATATATATATATTTTTTGCAAAACCAAAATGAGTCAGCTTTCTCTATCTAGCCATCTCAAGGTAAATAGGATTTATTCTATTGGGATTGCTGTGCTTTTATCTCTTTGTTATGGAAATTGAGTATTATCCTAATTTGTTGTTGTTAACTGTTATTATAAGAATAAATATTTTTGGTTAGCTCACACTTAATGTTAATAACTGTCACCTTATTATAGGCTCTTGCATTTTATGTAAAATTCTGATCTACTCAAAACCTAGTTGTGTTATTACTTACCAGTAGTTGTTTTATTTTCCAATGCATATTAATTCAAAAATAAAATTAATAGAAACTAAATATTGTGTTCTGAAGCTCTTAGAGTAATGAATCTGGTCTTATCCCTTCAGTGCTAAGTGGAGGATTTGCTAAGATTTACTCCTGCATGTCAAACTTATCCATTGGGTATCAAACACACTGCCTAGAGCCTACTTTACTTTTTCAGAGCCCAGAAGGTTTTAATTTCTTTTCAAATCACAAGAAAAATTAGTGCAATAATATATACATAATAATGAAACTCTACTGAATATTTGTTTCATACCAATACTGATATATAATTATTATATGTACATAGGAATATCATAGTGGAAAGGGCCCAGGGAAGATAAAACTACTTGTAATGCATATAAATCATACGTTCCTGAGTCCAACCCTTAGAAAGAGGGTAAAGGGGGAGAGCATGGAGCAGTTGACTAGTGATAATATGACAAAAGACAAGAAAAAAAAAGGGATGGAGGAAGGAAAGAAAGGGGACTGCAGAGGAGCAGTCCTTGGGATAAAGGAAGATGTGGAATGTCCAGGGATAGTGAAAGGCCTGACTGCTCAGAGGGAAAGGGAGGGACGGGGCCAAACCTTAGTTGGACCCTGATCTGGGACAGGTTGAAGTGGCTTTTTCAAAGGAGAAAGAAGGGGGTAGGACAGAGGAAGGGAAGGGAATTGAGGAGGTACTTGAGAAGTCTGAAGAGCAGAGAAGTGGGGATGAATAAACCTCATCAGAGATGGAAGCGAATTCTTATAAAAATTATATTTTTGATATATTTTGCAAAACATCAGTATTCTGTTCTAAAAGAGGGACACAAAAGGAAACTTTAGGGCTGGAGAGATGGCTCAGTGGTTAAGGCACTTGCCTCCAGTGCCTAAGGTCCCAGGTTCAATTCCCCAGTACCCACATATGCCAGACCCACAAGGTGGTGGCCCTGGTGCGCGCTCTCTCTCTCTCTCTCCCCCTCTCTCCTCTCTCTCTCTCTGTATTTCTCTGATTGACAATGAATAAATAAAATATTTTTTTAAAAAAGGAAACTTTAGAAGTCTTGACCAACTATAATTAAGCTTTAATCTTATTCTTTTACTACTAAAGTACATATACACATGAATGAATGATCTTATTCAATGAGAACTATATATATTTTTTGATTTTTGTTTTTTTGAGTCAGGGTCTCAATGTAGCTCAGACTGACCTGGAACTCTCTCTGTAGCCCCAGGCTGGCCTCAAAATCCTCCTACCTCTGCCTCCTGAGTGCTGGGATTAAAGGCTTGTACTATCAAACCTGACTTAATGTACCAGACAGTTCAGAGTATTTTATAAGTATTAACCTCTATGCCATTTGTTTTATAATTGAAAAAGTGGTTGTTGTCTCCTATTTATACTAATAAATTCAAGACAGGAGACTGTAGCAGGGAAAATTAACTATAATACCAATGAATATCCCCAACTTCACTTATTTATTTAATTTATTAATTTATTAGAGAGAGGGGAGAGAGAGAGAGAGAGAGAGAGAGAGAGAGAGAGAGAGAGAGAGAGAGAGAGAGAGAGAATGGGCAAGCCATGTCTCCTGCCACTGCAAACAAACTTCAGACACATACACCACTTTGTGCATCTAGCTTTACTTGGGTATTGGGGAATCAAACCCTGGCCAGCAGGCTTTTTCAAGGAAGTACGTTTAACCACTGAGCAATCTCTCCAGCCCCCAAGTTCACTTTCACTACTAATAATACAATTTTGTATCTTGCTTAAAAATAAACTCATTATAGAATTAATCTTTCCCTATATTAGTATATTTTAAATGTATAGTTGATAATCAAGTAATAGGGAACACATTTGGGAACACAATTTAACCATAATTTTTAGATGGCTAATGATTTCTGACTTACATAATGCAGTTAGAAAGTACTCTTCTTTTTAATGGTAACTTTCATTTGAAGTCTTTTTTCACACTTTAGCCTACAAACTCTAAATGGGAAGTCAGAAGCAGGGTTCCTATTATTGATTGCCAAGGGCCAGTGAGAAACACAGTTACTAGAATATAAAAATCATTCCCAAATGTATGCACAAACCTTGGGAATAATATTTACCTACTAAATGTCTATAACAATTTTTTAAAAAAATATTGGACATTTAAAAAAGATTTCTAAATACATTTTTATAAGTTTTTGAACATGCAAGAACTTGATGAGTAGAGTTCTTTTGAGCTTTGGCAGGTAAAGCATACACTTCAGGCCACAAAGAAATGAAAAGAGAATCTAGACTATAACATTATTGCTACAAGTCTAAAGCAAAACATGTGTGTTAGGATTAAACAGAAAATAACTTCAGCATTATGTTAACTCTCAGGGTCAGCTTAACTGGGAAAGCTTGGACTGAAAGGGGGAATTTCATTTATTTCGGGAAATCAAAAAAAATCTGAGATGTAGGTTCTAGAAAGATGGCTCATTTATTAAAGGTACTTTCTTGAAAAGCTTGATGGCCTGGGTTCAATTCACCAGTACCCATGTAAAGCCAGATGCATAAAATGGCACATCCATCTGTAGTTCATTTGCAGTGAAAAGAGGTCCTGGTGTGCCGTTCTCCCTCTTTCCCTCTCTCTCTCTCTCTCTCTGCTTAAAAATAAATAAAAATATTTTAGAAAAAAAATCTGAGAAGCAATGGACAGATAAGTTTATAATTAAATAATGTCCTAAGAAAAGAATGAAATCAACCAAAATTGGCTCATGATTTTTCCTGTCATTACTCATGATAGTAAGATAGTAGATATTTATAATGAAATCAGTAATTAAAAATTCAATAAAACTGGTCCATAAGTGTGATGACTAGACAAAAAGGCAAACTTTTTTTAAAGATTTAAAGAGAGTCTTTATTGGCTTAAGAGAAGGAGAGGAGAAAGTACAGAGAGCTCCCTCCATGAGTGAAAAAAAGGCCATGTGGTAGATGCCCCTCCCACCTCAGCCAGAGGCTGAAGTGAGAGAATTTACCAGAACTTGGAGATTCAGGGAGTCTGTGCTAGCCAGCAGAGAGAGGAAGAGAGAACAATTTATCTCCTCCTCACGTATAAAACTCTTGGTGGTATTTTCTGTTTCCTGCCCTAGGTGATCCAGACAGACAGCTGATTGGTCTGGTGTCAGACGCTGGACCAACTACAATGCCAGGTTCAGATTTGAATTCTAGTAAAGGAGACCTCCCACCCTAGGGAGAGGTTCAGGTTGTTTTTGGAAAAACAGGTTAGGCCAGAGATAAGTGCAGATTGCAAAAGACAAGGTTAAGGGCATTCTTGCTCTTTACTTTTAGGGGCCCAGTTACCCTAAACTGCTTAAATACTCCTCAGAAGAAGTAACCCTAACTGCCGTTAGTGAATTGGGGCACAGACTGATCTGATTTCTCCGAGATGAGTGAGGTCGCTGGGTGTGAAGTTGGGGAAACTTCTCCAGTGGGACTGTCTAAGGTACCCTGAAAGTGTATGATGGAGCGCAGGAAGACAGTACCAGAAGGAAATGTTGGGGAGAAAGAACAAAAGCAAAGAATCAAGGGGAAGTGGGCCCACAGCAAACTGGATGCCTTTTGGGTTTCCATTCTTGTAGATTTCCAAGCCTTGGAGAGGATTAGAGGGAACCCAGGCATTTGGAATTAGATTCTCTCAGGAGGCTGCTTGAGGTCCATTCTCAGAACTGTTCACCAAATGTCATGGTAGTGTCTGACATGTTCTGAATCTGTTTACGTATGACTTTTAAAGCAAGTGATATATTAACAGAGTTATTAGGAATATATGACATCTAACCTTGATAATGGCAAATACATCATCCTGGGTTATAATGAAGATGTCTAAGCCATGCGATTTTGGATAACCTTTCCAATCATTTGAATCTTAGTAGTTTTTGTCATGTGACATAGCATTGACAAACCTTTTTTTTTTTGTCCATTGGTGTTTTTTACATGTTTTTTTTTTTTTCGAGATAGGGTCTCACTCTAGCCCAGGCTGACCTGGAATTCACTATGTAGTCTCAGGGTGGCCTGGAACTCATGGTGATCCTCCTACCTCTGCCTCCCAGTGCTGGGATTAAAGGCGTGCGCCACCAGGCCCGGCTTCCATTGGTGTTTTTTAAAACCAGTAAATTAGTTGGACACTCTAAGGTTTTTTAGGGTGTATCTTTTAAACTATCTTGGGGGTGTTCAGGACCAAAGGTTGGCACAGTAGTGCCACTGGGTGTCAGTAGAGGATAAGACAAACTTTTTAAAAACCAAATGTTTCGGCAATAATGGCCTACATTGTTTTGGGAACCTCATCGGTCTCCTTGGCCAGCAGCTCAATGTTAGGGGTAACCCAATTCTGGGTCTGGCATTTACCAGCCAGAGCCCATTTATAAAAGGCTCTTACCCCTTGCCCCTGCTCCCATTGCCCTGGGGGCCCTCCTCAGTAGGATTATGGTATTCACTGTGGGGTCACAAAGGCCTCAGTCAGTATCTGTGGAGAATGTGGGGGAATAAGTCAGAGTATTCTTACCCACTCTGTGGCTCTTACAATCTTTTTGCCTACTTTTCTGCAATGTTCCCAGAGCCATGGCAAGCCTATTAGCAGTTTAATTTAGTGTTGAGTTTTCTGTAGCCTCTGAAGATTTGCTTTGATGGGTTTTGATTGACCACAGTGTCTGTCACCATTGCCCTGGATCCAGTTGTGTGGCTAGCAGTGAGAGCAGTATTTGTCACCACGTCCTCTGCAATTTCTCCTGGGCCCACACACATGTGGTAGAGGTGGCATGTCTAGTGGTGGGCAGCTATCTTTTCTAGTTACACTGATGGACCTTGGATCTCTTCTGTTTTCTCTGCCATCTGTAAAATAAAACAGACTCTCCAACCAAGAGTGACAGCAGCTTGGATTAAAGGGGATAAGCATAGTTATTTGAGAGACCTTTTGGTGTGTATGCTCACTCTTCTTATCCAGAGAGCAGTGGGTTCTTCTCTTTAGAGCCTATGCATTTTTTTGTCCATGGAATTCTGACTTGATTTTCCAGTACCAGGTATGGGTTAGGAGTTCTCTCCCACTGAGGGAGCCTCATGTCCAATAAGAGACTAATTGCTTATCCACAAAGGCTGTGTGCCACTATTGCACAAGTGTGTACTTATTATCTGGCCAGTTTATTTCATAGTTTGCAGGGTCCCCTGCTTTTTCAAGCTGTTATCCTCCAGCAGCTCCCATAGTGCTTTCTATCACAATGAGGGCTAGCCAGGAGGGTGTTGATTTCCCTCTCAGTTCCAGCATGGTATCCTGATGTCCTGTGTCTTTAGCAATAGGCTCATACCTTTTAGCTCTGGCAAGTAAGTAATCCAGAGTTTTGGCAATGGCCTCCATTGTTTTAGGGATCTCATGGGTCTCCTTGGCCAACAGTTCATTTTGGGGGGGGGGGTAACCCAATTCTGGGCCCGGGATTTATTCACCAGAGCCCATGGTTTTAAGGTTAAACTTTTCCACCTTCTGTCCAGACTGTCCCCCTTCCTCCTTTATTGGTGGTTATGTCTTATAGAATGCTAACCAGAAGGAGGGTTTCTATAGAACTGATTCATATTGTCTTAGGTTTTGTGTAATTCCTCACCCCACCCTCCCTACCTCCTATCCCTCCAAGACACTCCCACCCCTTATAGTCTGTCCTTCTCCTTGCCTGTCAAGTATCTCCTCTCCTTCATCACTATTTACTCTTTCTTCTGGTATAAATCTAGTTTTATGCCCATAATCTTTATGCTATCATTTACACTAATTTCCAATTGACCCCTGTTAGGTGCTGCCAATGAGAGAGAACATGCGGTGTTTGTCTTTCTGTGCCTGGGTCACCACCCTTAGAATGATTTTCTCCAACTCCATCCATTTCCTGAAAATTTCATTGTTTCATTTTTCCTTACCACTGAGTAGAATTCCATTGTGTATATATATGTCACACAACTTCATTATCCATTCATTAGTTGATGAGTATCTGGCCTGATTCTAGTCCCTAGATATTGTGAATAGAGCAGTAACAAACATGACTGAGCAAGCGTCTCTGTAGTAGAGTGGGGTCTTTAGGGTATATGCCCAGGAATGGTATAACTGGATCAAATTGTAGCTCTATTTTCATCTTTTTCAGGAGTCTCCATACTGATTTTCATATTGGTTGTACAAGTTTGCACTCCCACCAGCAGTGGATAAGTGTTTCTCTTTGCCCATAGTCTCACCAACA
Source organism: Zapus hudsonius (assembly GCA_004024765.1). Classification (NCBI taxonomy): domain Eukaryota; kingdom Metazoa; phylum Chordata; class Mammalia; order Rodentia; family Dipodidae; genus Zapus; species Zapus hudsonius. The sequence continues at coordinate 11,037 of PVHP010037788.1, forward strand.
TTTGTTGTTATTTGATTTTTTTTTCATGAATGCCATCCTGACTGGAGTGAGATGAAATGCTAAAGTTGTTTTGAGTTGCATTTCTGTGATGACTAAAGATGTTGAACATCTCATTAAGGCTTTTAGAAAATCCCATCCTTTAAGAATTCTCTGCCCAATTCTCTACTCTATTTTTGATTGGTTTGTTTTTCTATTGTTTAGTTTTTTGTTTCTATGTAGATTCTAAATATTAGGCCATAGCTGGTGAATAATTTCTCTCCTGTGGACTATAAAAGACAAACTTAAAAAACCTTTTTCTTGATAGCTTCCATAATTATAGACAATAAACCAGTATAATTTCTTCCCCAATCCTTCCTTATATCTCCTCTCCCTCTCAATTAGTCTCTAGTTTGTTTCAGTGTCATCTTTTCCTCCTATTATGAAGGTCTTGTGTTGGTATTATCAGGCACTGTGAAGTCTTGAATATCAAGGCCATTTTTGTCTGGAAGCTTGTGTTGTAAGCAGTCCTGCCCTTCCTTTGACTCTTACACTCTTTCTGCTCCTCTTCCTCAATAGACACTGAGCCTTGGGAGGTGTGATAGAGATGTCCCAGTGCTGAACACTCTTCCAACCTCCTTTCAGTTCCAGAATGACCCAGTGCTCCCCTTCCCCCAGCTCAGGCTTGGCTCTGGAATATATGTAAAAGACAAAATTTTAATAAACTTTTTATTGATAGCTTTCATAAGTATAGACCATAAACCATTATAATTTCTTCCCCCTCCCCCATATTTCTTCCCCTTCTCTATTAGTCTCTATTTTGTTTCGTTGTCATTGTCTTTTCCTTCCACTATGTGTAAGCGGCTGGAGAGATGGCTCAGTGGGAAAAGGTGCTTGTTAGCAAAGCCAGACATTCCAAGTTCAATTCCCCACTACTCACATAAAGCCAGATGCATAAAGTGGCATAAGCATCTGGAGTTCATTTGCAGTGGCCAGAGGCCCTGACACACTCATTCTCTCTGTCTATCTCTCTCTCTCTATCTCTCTCTCTCTCTGAAAACAGTTAAATAAATAAAATATTTTTAAACGTGTCTGAGGACTATTAAAAAACTCAACTAAAATAACTATGTAGTAAATGAAAAGAAAAGTGGAAATAAAAACAGAAAGCCTAACATATGGTTAAATGAAATAAGATGTGCTATTTGGCTGTTTCTATGCCTAATTCTGGAATGCACTTTTTTAAGATAACCTTGTGGATAACTCTTATTTTTTAAATGTGCTCAAATGGCACTGTCTCAGTGAGGCTTTCCCTTACCAGTGTATTTTAAATCATGTGCACCACACACATTATCATGCTTTCCCCTTAACTGGTATTGGCTTTCTTTCATAGAAAGCGTCACTTAAAACACACACACACACACACACACACACACACACACACACACACACAAAGAGCCTTGTTCTGTTAGCCCAAGTTCTCCTCAACTTGAGATTCTCCTGTCTCAGCCTCTCCAGTGTTAAGCTTACAGGTGGGTGTGCACCACCACACCCACCCCAACCATCACTTTTAATTCATTATATGATTTACTTATCTGTTATTCATACTACTGCTTGTTCTGCATTAGCATGGATTCTCCATGAGAACTGGGATCTTTTATTTTATATATAGTATAACAGATTGTACTCTGGGGGCACTCCTCAGTAGGATGATGATACTCACTGTGGGGTCATGAAGGCCTCAGTCAGTTCTTATGGAGTAGCAGGGTGGGGACCATGCCTCAGTGTATTTCAACCCACTCTGTGGCACTTATAATCTTTCTGCCCCCTCTTCCTCAATGTTTCCTGAGCCATAGCAGACCTGTTGTCAGTCCAATTTAGTGTTGAGTTCTCTGTAGCCTCTGGATTTCTGCTCTGATAGGTTTTGATTGATCACCCTGTCTGTCAGTATTACCCTGAAGCTCGTTGTTAGGCTAGTAGTAAGAGCAGTATTCATGTCGCTGCTTCCTCTGTACTCTCTCCTGGGCCCAGGCAGATGTGGTAGAGGTGGCAATTCTCTTGGTTGGGTATCTCTTGTTTTATTGATGGATCTTGGCTCACCTCCATTTTCTCTGCCTTCTGTATGATAAATCTGATTCTATAACCAAGAGTGAGAGCAGCTTGGGTCAAGGAGAGTATGCAAAGTTCTTTGAGAAATTTTTTTGGTGTTCAAGTCCACCCTTCTCCAGAGAACAGTGGGGGTTTCTCTCTGAAGTCTGGGTTTCCTGACCATAGAATTCTGAATTGGATTCTAGTAACAGATATGAACTGATTCCCACTGAATGGACCTCATGTCCAATCAGAGAACAGTTAGTTACCTCTAGAGTCTGCATGCCACTGTTGCACAAGTATGTACTTCTTGTCCAGTTGGTTGATTTTGTAATCTGCAGGGTCCCCTGCTTATTCATGCTATTGATGACCATTTTCCTCAGCTGGCTCAAATAGGGCTCTCCAACACTATGAGGGCTAGCCAGAACGGAGCTAGTTTCCCTTTCAAGAGAACAGGGATCTTTACTGATATTCACTGATCCTTAAATTCTTGTTCAATGATGAATCCATTAGCCCTCTCTGGTACACAGTAGATAATATTTGTTCAATATATCAGTCAAAATCTTTCTTAGTAAATGCAAATTAGATAACTGATTTAGGAATTTATCCTACAAATATACTTGTCAAGCACAATGACATGCTCAAGGGATATCTAATATAACACTATCATACCAAATTAATGGGAAACTTTCAAGCCCATTTAAAAATAGCTTTCTGTAACTTATGGTTTAACTATGCTACAGCTGTTCTTAAATAGCTCTTTGTATGCTGGTGAGCAACCTCCAAGACAAAATGAAAATAGAAAAATGTTGATTCTGATATTATTGTTTGATTTTTCAATGTATTTATTTGCAAGCAGAAACAGAAAGAAGAGAGGAAAAAGAGAAAAAGAGAGAGAGACAGACAGAGAGAGAGAGAGAGAGAGAGAGAGAGAGAGAGAGAGAGAGAGAGAGAGAGAATATGGCTGCATCAGGGCCTCCAGCCACTGCAAACAAACTCCAGACACATGCACCACTGTGCATCTGGTTTTATGTGGGTACTAGGGACTTGAACCCTGGTCATCAAGCTTTGGATACTATCACCTTTACTGCAGAGCCATCTCTCCAGCCCCATTCTCTGATTTTTTGTGAAATTACAAAAATAAAATAAAATGATCCTTTAGCCTGTACTCTTTTGAAAAGATCCCAGGGCGCTAGTTTATATTTTTCCGATTTGAATTTGTTATCACATACATGTAGAATTTATGGGTGTCATAATTGAGCTCCTCAGAAAGCTATGGGGAAAGCTTAATCAGGATTGAATTTGTCTATCTGAAATATTGGGAGGATCTTTTTTTTCCTCTATCTGATATATTACTACTTTTTGTTTTCAAATACTGTTTGCTTCCAAGAAACAAATGAGAAATAGGGTTTATTAATCCCAGCATTTGGGAGGCAGAGATAGGAGGATTGCCATGAGTTCGAGGCCAGCCTAGTGAATATTCCTGGTCAGCATGGGCTACAGCAAGAGCCTACCTCAATAAAATAAAATAAAATAAAAAATAAACAACAAAGACTGAGGCCTGAGGTGGCAGAAAAGTAGGAGGGAACCTTGAAAATATGAACATCTAATGTTTAATCATTGGAAACATAAGGTAATATATGAAGACTTTTCTTTGTAATATGTAGAGAGAAACAAACAAAAGAAATAATACCCATATATGAGTCCTTATCTATATAGCATATAGTAGTCAACCAGACTAACTTATGCAGCAAAATCTGTACCTAGGAGCCAGAAGTGAATGGAAATGCCAAGAGGCATTATCCTTTGAAAATGATTCTTTTTAGAAGGTTGGGCTAAATTGAAACTTTGATTCTCAAAAGTGCATGTGTGCCTAGTTATGTGCAGGCTTAAGTGCATACAGTTAGAAAAATACGCCTGATTCTTATTTCACTCCAACATTTAGTAGGTATAATAGTACCTCTCCTTAAAGACCTACGTTTTTGTTTCTATGACGCTGCCTTCCTAGCATTTACCCTTGTTTTTGAAAAACTATCTCTTTCCACTCCTGAAATGCTGTTCTATAAGGTTGTTTTTCTGGTCACAGAAATGTTCATGTGAGATCCAGGGTTAAAGATGGCTGACTAGCAGACATGCGTGTACCTTGGGAAACAGGGGTCAGGGATTTCAGAGGGGATCCAGGTCGTGGACATAAGCTGTGGCCACACGCTGAGCTCCAGACACCTCCCAGCACATGATCCTCACGACTGGAAGCCACCAGCATGGACCAGCATTCGCAGGAGACAGTGAGTTGTCCGGAGCTGGCAGGCCTGGCCTAAGCAGCCTCAGCCCGCCAGCCGCCTGAGGCTTTCATTCAGTCTCAGCCAGCTTCCCTTGGGTTTCTTCCCCGTTCCTCCTGGGCCCTTGCGTGTCTTTCCTTTTCAACTTTTTTATTCCTTTTAATTTATTTCTTATATTATTTTCTTCTTTCATCGGCCGACTGTACGTAGCCCCTCCCCTGGGGTTCCAGGTTCCAGAATATCTGCCCCACCCCCCTCGCTAGTATGTCTTCTGCTTTACTTTGTTTTTCTTTTCTGTTTCGCTGGTCTGACGGGGGCCCTACATAGGCCCTCCCCCTGGCTTCCAGCCTTCAGTGCTTCTGCCCCGCCCCCCTCACTAGTCTGTACCATTCTTTACTTTTTTTTTATTGTCCATAATGAGTTACATTATTTAGTGGGCAAACAATGAGCTGTTATTCCCAATTCCCCGATGCCCCCCCTCCCCATCCACAATCAGCTGGATAACCTCCTCCATGGGTGGACTGGATCAGTCCTTGTGACAGGGGACCCTGGATAGCCTAGTATTCAGCCAGGTTCTCCTGGCCCTAGTATGTTGTTACTGAGGGGTGCCATGCTTCTGGATAGTCTCCCCCACCATGGCTCTCAAATCTTTCCACCCCCTCTTCTGCTCAGTTCCCTGAGTTGTGGTGAATGAGTATTAAGACTGCTTTAATGTTGTGAGTTTAAGGGTCTTTTTGTCGAAAATCGTTGGTTTCTGTCACCCTGGCTTATCCTGTGTTGATTGAATGGCTGTGGCTGTGGGTCCTTTGTTCATCCCGTCATTCTCTGCAGGGTTCCATATGGATCCTCCATGATATGACTGTGGTGGCTCCTCTCTTGCCAGGATCTCAGCTATCTGCCTAAGGTCGGTTGGTAGGGTTAGATGGGCCCCAGCTCTCTCGCTGCATCCTGAAAAATACAAACACAATCTCCATCGGAGAGTCTGATCAGTATAGGTTAACAAATATGCACCATTCTGGATTACCTAGATTCTATTTTTAGAAGCCTCCCTGTCAATTGCTCGCATAGTGCATCTTGTCTTGGGAGCCCAAGAGTATGGGATCTGGTGCCTATCGCCCTGAATCCCAAGTTCCAGACGAGGACTCCGTCTCACTAAGTGGAAAATTTGGCCGAATTTGAAAGCTGTTGATTATCTCCCCCAGGCCTAGGCTCCTCCATTGCACAAGTGCTCCTTTTTTGCTTTACTCTTCTCTCCCAGTAGGAGGTGTGGTCATCCTACTTGTGGCTGCAGATTGTGTTTCATGTCAGTGGTCTCTGTTTACTCCAGCTGTTGTAGATTATTTTCCCCTGGCAGCCTGTGCAGTGCCTTCCACCACTACACTAACTGCCTTCTGGGGGCTGGATACCATTCCAGACCTTGAAGGGTCTCTCGATTCTGATCGGTGGCATTCTGTGGTTTCTTTAGCAAGAGGGTTTTGCCTAAAGCCCGGGGAGGGCACTCAAAAGCTTTGACAGAATTCTGTCTAGTTGTTGGAATCTTATGAGTCGCTTTGGTCAACAGCTCAGTGAGGGAAGGAACTGGTGGTTGGAACCAGGGGTTGTCAGGATGATCTAATTGTTCACAGGCTTAGACTCTCTCCCCTATCACTCATGGCCTCTCTTGCCAGTCGACGCTCACTACTTTCTCATTAGGTTACAGTATGCTCGGGAGGATTTTATGTTTTTGAACCTAGTACGGTTAATCCTCATGCTTAAGCCATTCCCCTCCCCCCATCCCTTTCCCCTCATTCATAACCTCTCACTTCTTTCTACTAGTC